>JAXMNL010001098.1:0-24878 GCA_035128595.1 Eptatretus atami
GAGTGACGGGGAGGGAGAGGAGGGGGGAGACGGAGGAGAGAGAGAGAGGAGAGAGAGGAGGAGAGGATCGGGATAGTCGGAGGGGAAGGGAGGAAGAGAGAGAGGAGAGATGAGAGGAGGAGTGATGAGGAGGGAGAAGACAGAGATAGGAGAGAGGAGGGGAGAGGGAGAGGATGAGGGAGAGAGGAGAGAGATGCGAGAAGGAGGAGAGGAGGAGAGAGAGAGAAGAGAGGAGAGAGGAGAGGAAGACAGAGGAGGGAGAGAGGAGAAGGTGGAGAGGAGGAGAGGAGAGAAGAAGGAGGGGAGAAGAGAGAGATGGAGGAGGGAGAGGAGGCGGAGGGGGTGAGGAGAGAGGGAGAGGGAGGAGGAGAGAGGAAGGGGAAGGGTAGAGAAGGAGAGGAGGGGAAGAGGGAGGAGGGAAGGAGAGAGAGAGGAGAGGAGAGGTGGAGGAAGACAGATGCAGCAGAGAGTGGGAGAGAGGAGGAGACGAGAGGGAGAGGAGAGAGAGAGAGAGAGAGAGGAGGAGAGATAGAGAGAGAGAGGGAACAGACAGACAGACCAAAGAGAGAGAGACAGACAGACAAAGAAGAGAAAGAGAGAGAGAGAAGAGAGATGAGGAGAGAGAGAGAGAGAGAGAGAGAGAGAGAGAGAGAGAGAGAAGGACGAGAAGAGAGGAGAGAGAGAAAAAAAGAGCAGAGAGACAGAGAGAGAGAGAGAAGAAGAAGGAGAGAAAGAGAGAGAGAGAGACGAGAGAGGAGAGAGAGAGAGGAGAGAGAGGAGAGAGAGAGAGAGACAGACAAACAGAGAGAGAGAGAGAAGAGAAAAGAGAGAGAGAAAAGAGAAGAGAGAGGGAGAGACAGAGAGAGAGAAGAGAGAGGAAGAGAGAAGAGAGAGAAGAGCAGAGAGGAGAGAGAGAAAGAGAGAGAGAGATAGAGAGAGGGTGTGATGCTGGAGTGCCAGCCCGTAGGGGAGGAATGGTGCTCCATTGAAAAACGGAGAAAGACCTTGTTGGCTGTGGGTAGTTTTTGATTTATGTAGAACTTTATGCCACAAACATTCTCATCACAATTACCTGTCGTCCATTGGGGTTTTGCGAAACTTGCACTGAGCTGTCTAGCCTTGGTTCAAATCCTGACCCAGCTGTTAAACTACTATCCTGGTGTTTCTCACATAGGACGAGGTATCGATGTTTACCGCCGTCCCTCAGATGGACCATAACCGGAGACCCCGCCTGATGCCACTGGTCGATGGTGGACGTTAACCGTTTAGAGTCGGTGAGTTATCACCTGAACACTGAACCAATTACAAATTCAGAAGTAGTCGAGGATGAAACCACCGTTTGGGAGAAGGGAGTGAAAAGCCTTCCTCATCCACCATGTCACTCATTTACCTCGATGAGATTCACCAAGGTGATGCGAAGCTTACATTACCCATCAAGTTCAAGGTAATTAATAATCAGGTGCACGTGTGGTGGATACACCTTGTGTACTCACTGTATGTTGAATTATGAAATACAATTCTTACAAATCTCTCGTTCATTCATTATTCTCTTCTCAAATCATGTTTTTGCTTTCCTCTTTCCTTCCCTCGTTTTGTCCTCAACATCATCCTGAACCAATTTGTCATCCCTCGGCCACTCTCATCCCATTGATCCCCATCAGATGGATTTCCTGTCTGCAGCCAATTCGGGAAAGCAGGATCTAGATCTCGGATTACTTGATCATAACGCAAATTCATCCAGGTTTGGACATTCCATTTTCCTTGACTCGTTCTTTTCCTCCTCAAACAAACAGCAAGCAATGGCCTATTACTGCAAAATACACAGTGTACGACCCATTCCTCTTGGCCAACGGCCTCGCCTGGAAGGCCCACGAAAATAAATTGCACAAACGTCCCACACGGCCTTTAACATCCTACACCTGGACTTCGATGAAACATGACCACAACCTTCATCACCCGTGACGTATCAAAGTTTGTTCAGACATCCAAAAATTCAGGGTCTCAGGAGGTTTGCGGGGGTTTGTGACTGTTGCCTCCTGATCCAGGTGAGGTTTTCACTTTGTCATTCTGGGATATTTTGGTTAGATTGGTGACAATTTTTTTAAATTAAATCCATTTTAAATCAGGCTGTTACCAAACAAAATTGTGACAAAAGTTGAGGGGTGTGAATCCTTTCTGAAGGCACGTAATTACCCTTCCATTGTCGTGCCAAACCTGCCACGTCCAGGCCTCGCCGACACTGCACAAGAACAGAATGATCGATTCCGAAGGATAAAACACCAAATAAATAGATCAAAAAGGGATGGCGGTTTCACAAAGAACAATTAGGAGAGGTTGGACATCTCTTAATAAAATAATAAATGTCACTGTGTCTGTTGTGTCTCCCCCATAACTCCAAAACCATGAAACCTATCAGCCTGAAACTTTGCATGTATACTAATGGGAACTCCAAGGGAGTGGATATTGAGTGAAAACTGGGTGTTTGGGTTAATTTAAACCACCTCCACCGCGCTCTCCCTTGCTTGGATCTTAATCCGCCATGTTTTTGGCCTGCTCAACAATGCCTTGACTTGGAACAGGCCGCAACGGTTTCTTACCGATAAAGTGTTTTTTTCTCTTTCCTCACTCAATGTTCTCGAATGCCTGATCATCATACCTACGAATCGCTGGATACGTAGCAATGCTTATAAACGCCAGAGTTCGTGACTTTATTTTCATTTCCGCGCATGTCATAACCTCGAGAATCTCTCAAACTAAAACCAAATTTCAAAATTTAAAAACTCTTTATTGAACTCAGCAGCAGTCCTGACTCATAAAAATGTTCATTTGTTCAATTCAGACTTTTTTTTTTGACATTCCGGGCATCTCCGGGTGCACGGTGTTTAAGATGACGATCGCAATCCGGAATCACTCACCAAGCTGCCGTTCTTTATCAACGTTCAATGGAGTGTTTCAACCACGCTACACCTCACATAGGGGATGAAAACAGTCATTTTCTCACAATTCATGAACTTATAACACACGAGCCACCAGATGTCACGGGGAAGAGGTGGGGAGGAGGCACGGGAGGGTTGGAGATGAGGGGATGGGGTGTGAGGAGGGATCCGGCGTTGCCTAGCAACGTCAGGTACCTTTGCTAGTCCATAACATAAAAGCGACGCACGTCTCGGAACACATTAATTATTCACACTTATTCTAAAACATTCTCATGAAGAAATAACTAAACTATATTAATCTCCGTCACTGAAGCAGGTTATGTCTGTTTGTCACACAACCGTTGATGTTTGTAAACATAAATTGTTTACGTTTTCGTTTTGTGGAATATTTTTAATAATTGTCATCGTTATGACGTCACTCTTCCCCTCCCCAATTCTGTTTTCTTATCAGAATGCTCATCATCGTTTAGCCGGACTACAAACAGCAGGAGAGTGAAACAACCAAGCTGCACGTCTGTTCAACCACAAAAAACCAGCAACAACTGTGATCCGAGACAAGATGGCAACTTGGTAACAACACTCGGAAACACTGGGATATCTTTGGCCTTCCTGGACATTACATGGAAAGCCTTAAGTGTTGACATTCTGAAAATGAATGTTACCTTCTCGTTATACACCTTTGGGCCTACGGAAGACCTTTTCTTCTTCGTCTTTCATCAATACTATGGACAGTTTTTCTTTGTTGTTCTGTAGTTCGATGTTAACTGGTTCATTGGGTTTTTTTGTTGTTGTTTTTGAGGTGGAGGGGAAGACCTTTTCGACACAAGATGTACAAACTGTCGTCCTGAAACCCTCCACAGAGCACTTTTAAGACCATCGTCAATTTGCGATGCGAATTCTCACCGCCTACCTGTCTCTACTTGTTACCTGCTTTAATGAAATGACTTTGCCTTTGCCCTACTCTGTGAATAGAGTTTATTTTTTCCAAAAGAAAGCCTGTGTGCTGTGTTTTATTATTCAGTTCTCAAGATTATTGGATGGTTTAACAATAGGGGGACGGAAGGGGGGTTGTCGGTCTCAAAAGAATATACTCGAGGATTGTGTTGATCCTTTCCAGCCTCAACTTCTGCTCACAGTCCAACGATCGAGAATGTGGGGCCAAGGGGTCATCGTAGTGGGAAGGGAATTCGTCATTTATTTATTTATTTCGATATACATGTGTATCGGCTCATGGATGGAAGAGCAGAACAACAGCGAGAAACGGATGACGGACAAAATGGTGTAAAGGGAGAGCAAATGGGACAACAACAACACAACAACAAACAACAGGTGGATCATCCACAGCACCCGAGGGTGGGGAGAAGAGGAACTCAAGGAGAAATGGTGAACAGGGTATCGATGTTTACTGATGCTCGGTAGTGGGAATGAGAGAGACCATGAGGTGGTGGTCTTCTGCGGCAGACTTGAGTACCTGGAGGGAAGAGCTCGAGTCCAACGGACTCAGGAAAGACAGTTCCATGGGGTAGAAAGTCACCATCCCCTCTTGCTTTGAAGAACGAGAAGAAAGGGGGAGGTGAGGAGAGAGAGTTGGCGTTGGGGGTGACAGAGTGGGGGACGGTACTTTCAGTCCTTGTAGTCCCTTTCGACACTTTACACCTTAAGACCCCAAACTCTATTGGAATGTACCTTTGTACCTTTCGCCCAATAGATTGCTGGACCTTTAAAGACCCTTGCATTTACATCCTTTTCATCCCCCTTTTTAGACCCTAACTACTTTTGGAACATACCCTAGACCTTTTGACCCCTTCTGACCCTTTAAACCCCCTATATACCCTTTTGACCTTTATAGTCTTTTTAAAGACCCTTTTCCGACACTTTAGACTTCTTAAGGGGTTTTTGATTGATTGAGGGTCCAAAAGGTCGTTGATTGATTAAGGACCCGCCGCTCATCCTGCATCGTTTTCACTGTGGGAATCCAATCGAGTTACGAGGCCTTTCCCCCCACGGGCAAAAAATTTCCCTTCAAACTTAAAATAAACTTCATCACCGGATGTATCCCAACTCCGACCGCCCTCCATCAGGACATCTGTCTACTTGGGACTGTTCGTTGTCAGTCACCGGTACTGGATCCTTTGCTGAGAAAGATCGACTGCAGAGTTAACTGCTCTTCCATTCTGTGTTTCTTACTCTGCCTCAGCGAGCGCCAATGATCTTCTTTGTTTTTCCCTTCTCCAGCTTTCTCCTTCATCTTCGAAAACACAAACTCTTGTTACCTCACCAACGAAGTGGACGCAGCTTGTTACAACCCTGTCTGTGTGTGTGTGTGCAGGAAATCTCAAAAGGCCGTGGACGGATTCGGACGAAACTTGGTGCACGGTTGATGTGTGACGAGGACGAATCGATTCGATTTTGCGAAATCGAATCCGGATCCGCGACAGGAGAATTTTTTAATTCTTCACCGGTGAGAGATTGGGCCAAAAACGATACACGTAGGATGATCTCTCAAAACGTGTGGTCAAGATGATGACAAAAACTGGTGTAGTTGAGTAGGTGACAAGAACAAGCCCATTAGATTTTGGTTCAGGTTCCGAATCCAGATCTGGCCTCTTAGTGGAACTACAAAACGTTAACCGTTCAGCTGGCGGAGGTACGCGCTCGACCGAGTGCCCTTCTAGTTGTACTGTTAACATATTCATATCTACTATGTAAACCTCGTGTGTGTATTAACGGTAAGATCTTAAGCTCCTGTTGAGTTTGAGCCCCTGTCGTGCTGTTGACTAACAACAGGTGGGTTGTCTCTTCCTGTGGGTTCTCTTCTTCAACAGGTGGGTTCATCCTTCCGAGGTCGGCAAAATGAGTGCCAGCTTGCTGGTATCCTGTGTCGGAAGTGGCGACCCGTCCAGGATTGTACCCACTGGCTAAGGAGACTACTTTAGGCCGCACCGACGCTCTGCCAGAGTATTGTCCCAATGGATGATGGGTTGGCTTTACACCTCACCGCAGCTCCATGGTTACGATATACGAACATCTTCCTCTCCTTTTAACACAAATCGGGACTTGGTGAACGGTACATCCACAAAGGATGGGAAAAGGTGTTCACCTGAAATCAAGGTGCACGGTTTCAGGTCGTCGCGTTTACCTGAAGAGCGACGGAGATGCTGCGGTGCCTCGTTTGCGTCGGGACAGGGAAGCCGTGCTCCGAAACGTTCCTCGGGTACTCCGACGTGCCTCCGTCGATTGAAACAAGCACGTACAACAAAACAATGCCAACGTCACAATTGGAAAACAAATATTATTTCAAACCACCGTCTTTCATTTCTCTCTTTTTATTTATTTATTTATTTAAAACCCACGGTCCGAGCATGAAGGTTGTTTGTAACAGCAGTGGATCAGCAGTTCATTAACCAACTCTGAGAACTTGCACACCTTGCTATGAATTCCATTTTAAGGGCCTTCCTGCGTCAGGAAAAAAAAAAAACAAAGGATGAAGAAGACAGAAGAAGAAAAAACAAGAGAGGAATAGAAAGGCTCAAAGACTTTTAAAAATGTTAAACATGACGTGAAAACAGCTGTTGGTGAAAGAAGTTAAACTGTTAACAGAGTCATGTGATCAGCAATGGAGACACACTTTCTTGGCTTCACAGTTAACTGAACTCCAAACTGGCACAAAAAGTGGCACAGTACTTCATTCGTCACGAATCAATCACCTGGCAAGGGGATACCATAGGTGGGCATCAAAACTTTCAAACACTTCACACATCAGATGTCAAGGCCACTGGACATCATCGTGGAACACAACGGCTCTTTACACAGGAGTAGAGGGAAAGGGGAGAGAGGAGGGAGGGGAAGGGAAGCAGACGGCGGTGGAGCGTTAATTACGATTCAGCACACCCACTTGAAGCTTCAATCACATCACCTGTTTACACTGGAGAAGCAAGCACACCAGCCAGCACCCACTTTGAGCATTATCCTTTGAACGAAGACGAAGTCCACACGTAGTCGGCCCACGCTCTTGAGTCTTGTACACGGGACATTCGTACACGGTTCGGCTTCTGGCGATCGACAACACGGCCTTCAAAGGATACCGGCATCGACGGTGTCAGCTCCTTGAGACGTGATTCGGCCAGGGAGCTGACTGGGGTAATCCATCGTGCACCTGCAACGAAAAAAATCTTCTGTATTCAGGCAGGAACCTTGAAGCTCTCTAAAAGAGCTCGTGACGCAACGTTTCGCCGAATCATTGTCAGTCCATCAACGATTATATATATAAATAATTATATATATATATATAATATAATATTATATTGGAATTAATCTCAGGAAATTGCCCCAAAAGGAGGCTGTCCTCGGGATGACGATAACAATGGAGGAAAAGACTGTCAATTTCTGGGGTGAAAGCCTTTCAGCATTGTTCTCAGGCTGCCTCTTTTGACTCGACTCGGTGCTGACGCGATGGAAATGAATGTGGAACGAATGCAGGACGTGTGATTGGGAAGAGCTGAGTGTGTATGAGTGAAGCGCACTGTTACTGAGACCACTGACCACGTGAATGTTTGAACGACCAAAATATCTTGAAATCACGGTCTATCTACACCAGGAACAGAGGTGCGGTCTGCGTGGAAGTGGCTTTCTCAGGCCTGGACACAAAGCATTGAAGAATCCAACGTTGGAGGTGTGCCATTTGAGGAGGTGCATTTTTGAGAGCCATACATCACTTGTTTCAGGTGACTTCTGTTTGTACTGGTGGCTTTAACCTGCTGGTTTGGGACAATCCGTTAAGTTTCTGGTACGGACTTCGTACCGCTATGTAAGACGGTTCCACGGAGTCACTATCGCCGGACGCATGGCTGGCCAATAGGTACGGTGGTGGAGATGAAGGCCGCCATCGACCCGGATGTATATGATGGTAAGTAAAAAGTGTATCATTCTCTCTCTCTCTCCCTCTCTCTTCTCTCTCTCTCTCTCTCTCTCTCTCTCTCCTCTCTCTTCTCTCTCTCTCTTCTCTCTCTCTCTCTCTCCCCCTCTCGCTCTCTCTGGTGACCTGCCCGAAGGCAGGTTCTTCGCTGCTGTCGAAACGATCATGGCATGGACTACACCGGAGAGTTGCGAGTTTTCAATTCTCAGCAGCCAGTCAGGGCCAGATGTATACAAATTTGGACGGAAGTGTGGTGCATTGGCTTCTTTTTTTTTGGATACAATATCGAGGCTCATAAAAGAGCATATGCAGAACGTACACAACAAAGGGAGCATGAACAAGATGGGCCAGGAGAGGGAAGGACAAAAACGAGTCTGGAACAAAGACACATACAGGTATCTTGGGAAGGGAGAGGATGGGGCGTGTCACATGGTAAACAAGATGGAATGACAGGACTTTCAGGAAGGAAACAGTGGAATTTGAAGGAGGTGCGGTTGGGCTGGATTAACGGGAAGAAAAAGATCGTGGTTTGGATGGGAAGATAAGAGATGGTGGTAACAGCTGTTTTGAAGACTGGGAGGAAGAGTGGGATTGAAGAAGAGTGTATAGGGGAAGAGGAGAATATGGGGCGACAGATCACAGGCAAAGCGGGGTGGGGGGGGCCGGAGAGGGAAGAGGGGTGAGGTGTGATGAGATTTGAGTGGTAGTCAGAGAATGAAGGTGTGATGAGATTTGAGTGGTGGTAGAGAAGGAGGTGTGATGAGATTTGAGTGGTGGTAGAGAGAGTGTGCATGAGATTCGAGTGTAGAGCAGGAGGACGTGTGATGGATTTGAGGTGGTGGTAAGAGGGAGGTGTGATAGATTGACGTGGTGGAAGAGGGGAGGTGTGTGTGATACGAGGGTGGAAGAGGGAGGTGTGATAAGATTTGAAGGGCTGGGAAGAGGGGAGGTGTGAAAGATTTGAGGTGTGGGAAGAGGGGAGGTGATGAGATACGAGGGTGGTAGAGTGTATCAGATGGGAGGCTTGGTGTGATAATTTTAGGTGGGAAAATGTTTGATGAATAGAGGGGTGGAGAGGAGGAGGTGTGATAGATACGAGGAGGTGGTAAGAGGGGAGGTGTGATAGATTTGAGGCTGGGGAGAGGGGGAGGTTGATGTGATACGAGGGGGGTGGTAAGAGGTCGAGGTGTGATAAGATTTGAGAGGGTGGAGAGGGGAGGTTGATAGATCGAGGGTGGGTAGGGGAGGTGTATAGATGAAGGGTGAAGAGGGGGAGTGTGATAAGTCCACAGGTGTGGGAATAGAGGGGAGTGTGATGAGATCGAGGGGGTAAGAGGGGAGGTGTGATAATTTGAGAGGGTGGGAGAGGAGGAGGTTGATGAGATACGAGGAGGGGTAAGAGGGAGTTGATAAGATTTTGAGGTGGTGGGAAGAGGGGAAGGTAGTATGTATGCTGCGGTGTTGTTGTGTTCAAAAGAGGGGAGGTGTCGTAGATTTGACAGAAAAACGCTGGAAGAGGATCGGAGCGAATGTCAGATTGATCCATACAGATGGGTGGGCACTACGAGAGGTTGTAAGAAAGATTACATAGGGACTTTGATGTTAGCGAATCGAGCTGTATACAGATTATATGTGTGGAACAGACGGAGATGTGTGCCAAACAGGAGGCGTTCGGTACCACAATGGGAAAGATGTCATAATTTCTGGAGGGTAAAGCTGCGAAGCATTTGTAGGCTGCAGAATTTTGGGGTGACGACTAAGAGGTGGAGGTGTGAAATGAATTGGGTGGGAACGATGGCAGGACGTGTGATTGAACGAGCGGTGGTATAGATGAGTGATAGGCATTTGACGTGGTTGACCTGGACACGTGATGTGAGAGCAGTTAAATAAGAATCAGCTTCGAAAAGTCGGTCGCTGAAGTGCCTCGCTGGACCAAGTCATTGAAGATCACTCTAGGTATCTCATGTTTGAGGTTGTATCGCCCATTTGAGAGGATGGACAGCACACTCATCACATTGGTCTCGGACTCTTTGTACTGGGCTAACTCTAGGTTCGAACAAGATCTCGTTAGTATTGTGAGTCCGGAACTCGTACTCAGCTAGTAATGTACGAATTAGGATCAATCGGACAAAGATGGATGCCCATGTCGTGGTGAGATGTGCCCGCCACGCCGATGTACGTGGAAATAAAGGTATCTTCTCTCCCTCCCTCTCTTCCTTTCTCTCTTCTTCTCTTCTCCCCCCCCCTCGCTGCTCTGAGTGACTGCGCGAGCAGGTCCTTGCTGCCGCGACCATGGCTACGGACACATCGAGAGTGAGAGTTCCTCTCAGACTACAGCAGGCAGCCAGTACATGACGGTAGTGTGGTTTAACTGCTCTTTCAAACATCACACCAGACGCTAATATGGAACTACACAGGGCTGGCGAGTGGGTGAATGCGGAAAGGCCTCAGCATTCGAACAAAACTGAAGTATCCGCGAAGGGAGAGATCGGGGCGTGTACATCCGCCCGTTACATTGGCTGACAGCGACCTTTCGGAAGGAACGGTTGAAGGGTGGGTTCTGTGGCATTCCTACGGAAACCACGTCGTTTTGGTGGGGGAAGAAGCGAGGTGGTGAATCAGCTGTTGAACTGGAATTGGATTGGAGTGTCAAGGAAGAAAAACTGACGGGGCGCGAAATTCACGCGCGGCGGGCGGCCGAATCAGGGGTATGTGTGGTTTGAGTTTACTTAGTATGCTTTCGAGTTTGATCGTGGTAAACAGAGTCGGGAAGAGTGCGTGCGTAACGAGGACCGGGAAGATGATGTTGGTAATGATGGAGTGTATGACGCATTGATGGTGGTGGTGTAGAGAGGGGAAGTGTGAGTAGGAGTTGGGTGGTTGGGTTGAAAGATGGTTGGCAGATGTTAGGAAATTTCGGTTCGAAAATATTGTCGAACTAGAAAGTCCTGACTAAGTTCGCCGAATGATCACGAGATCCCTCTACAGTGTTTGTGCCACACATGTACTGTACAGAACTCATCGATGCATCATTCCATAGCACCTGCCTGGTGTTAAGCGAAATCGTTGCCACAGTTCGTGGGAATTAACCACAGTAAAGTCTTAATAAGAAGATTTTTAATTCCACTTTCGATACTACATGATGATTACTGGACAGTCAGTCAGGAAATCTTGCCGAAGGCTGAATGTATCACACCAGTAGTGTTACCTGACCAGGATGCGTAAGGTTAAGGAGTGGGTCGAGGGTCAAGGACACACCTTCCATGAAAAGGCCCATGAATATAGGGCCTCGTCCTGGCGGGACTTGTTTTTGTCCTCTCGGTTCTTTGTTGTCACTTCCACAGCCAAGGCCATGGAGTCAAGCGGCCACTTGTTGCGACGTGCGGTCGCCTGCATGATGGCAGTGAGGAACGATTGAGGGTTGAACAACCCACCAAGCCACACGGTATTCGGAGGATGAAAATCGGCGGTCCAGCCCTCCAGCTCCTGCCAACACGATACACGCACAAACAATTATGATATCAACTTTTGTTGTATTTATATCTGTTTGTCCGTCCGTCTGTCTGTGTGCAGACGTCAGTGTACATCGAGGACTACTCAATTTTCATTTGAATGAGATATTTTGAACACGAATCGGAACACAAACCTGCAGCTTCGCGGTCCTTTGGCTCTGGATTTGGCAATTGTACGGAATCTCTTTCCGATGCGCGATGAAGGTAATTAATGTTTTCTTTTTTTGTTTTTTTAAATCTGCCTACCTGTCCTGGCAGTCAAGATTGAAGATCATTCCGAACAGGAAAAATTCATATTTTGAGTCACATCATAAAGGACACAAACAACAGGTACAAATCACGAGTGTGACGTGTTTCATAAGTGTGTAAAAGACGGTGCGTCAACAGCGGAAACTTCCTTTTTCTAACAAATTAATTATTTACTTGAAAACTGTAGAACACAAAATCTCCTTCTTGGCACTTTCAAACCCCCCTTCCGTTTGGCAGCACTCCATTGGATAAACTCGTACGTCACCTCGACCAATCAAATGCGCCTGTTGCTCCCTCAGCATTGGGGCACCTCGTCGGGGAGTACATATACATCGTGCTCGGAAAAACACAAAGCAAGAGCTGAGAAGACCCTTCCCACGTCCTTTTCCTCAAGGCTGCGTGGGTAAGGTGTTCTCGGAACTCTCTGGCTTGCTGTGCTTTTTGTTTGTGGGCATAGTCGAGGCTCATGGAAGAGTAGTAAAGAAAAAAAGCAATCGTCAAGTTCTTCTTCTTCATGTTCTTTCTTGGTCTTCCGCTTGATTCCACGTAAAGTGGAAGAGAAATTGAGAGCCAGAGATGCTGTTGTTGTTGCTTCGCATGCAGCCTGTGGCTGCTGGCTTCATCATTTTATGGAGGCGTGGCTGTGCCGCTACGCAGTGCCCCTGTGACCAGCACGCCGGTGCTCATTTCACCACCTCAGAAGGATGACAGGCTGAGTCAACTACCTGGTGTTATTTCAACGGGACAACAGGGTATCCATCGAACTCAAGACCCTAAGATCTTAAGCCAGCCACCTTAACGTTAGCCAGAGATGAAAAGAGAGCGTAAAAAAAACACAAACGAGACCAGGTGATCATGTGTCAACGTTTGATTGTTTGTTTTTTGTGTCCGTTTTGATCCTTCCTTCATGTAATATGTTGTGTGGTGAACTCATACCCGTATGCGAAGTAGCAGGTCTGAGTACCAAACAGAAAGGCTGAACATGGAGGGATAGGCCCGACGAGTCCATGCCGCAGGCACGGCGTCAAAAAAGATGGCCGTTTCCAACTCCTCCATGTCCGTTGTGATGGTTAGTTCACCCTGAGGATGCACGGGTTCAGAATTCAGAGGAATAAGGTCAGAGGGGACAAAACCACCATTGTTTGGTGCACCTTGGTTGCACACAGCGATGGAATCTCAGTCGATAATCATGTTACGTCACGTTTGCACATTTGTATTGTTCAACATCATATTTCGTTATTCAATATTGTCCGTTCACGATTGGCAGACCCCTCTCAGACCAAAGGAAATTAAATGCGACCTTTTTTGGTTGACTTTTGAACACTTGGGAGGGAGGGGGGGGGATGTGCCGTTCGGTCGGCCCATTGTTCTCAAGGCATTTTCAGTGTAAATTCCTGAACTTTTGAACCCGTCCGGGATCCAGTCCGGTTTCCTCAACACAAGGCCATAACGACCACAGATAATGATGATGATCGTGTTTTTTGAAAACCCAGTGCCAGCAGGATGTGATGACGAATACTTTTTGAACAAAAAAGATCAGATTCAAATTGTCCGCTTCCTTGCGTCGAAGAAATTGGGGACAAAACATTCGATTTCTGAGATCCAAATTGGACACGTCACTTAGTTTCGACATTCCTCCCCAAAAAAATCTGGAATTGCAAGATCCACGTGTTGTGGATTCCCTCAAATGGGATCATGGCTGCACCAAGACTGCTGCACGGATCATGCCTTTTCACGGAGTCGCGAGAGATTTGTGAGCGGAGTACCGTCCGTCCTGTTCGAACGAGGGCACGTGCACCTTGAGGCCGAGTTTCAGTTCTTGCAGTGACCTTCGGATGTCTCTCGTGAGCAGGTTCACGCGCTTACATTCCTGATAGGCGACGACCACGAAAGGAGTTCGCTTCTCTGCCTTGTTCATCAACTCGGCCAAGTTGAAAGGCTCAGGAAGTTTCTGCAACACTTCGTCCAGCGTGGCATTCACCTGCGGCAGACGAGGACCCAGTGTTCAGATCATGTTCGTGTGTGTTTGTATCCATATTTTATATATTTATAATAACAGGCTTTTTGTGAACCTTGAAGCAAATGAAGATTGTATGAGCTGGTTTGGCAAGAAATTACGTTACTCTTTCCTAAAAAAAAAAGAAAAAAAGAGTGAGTGCCTGCATGTGAGTGAGTGAGTGAGTGAGTGAGGTGAAAGTGTGCCTTTTCCTGTCGAGAAATATCTCCTGAACCTCCACCTCGGCCTGTCTCGGCTGCAGCTCGAGGAGTGTGCGGAAGAGTTTGCTGGAGGTCACGGTCAGAAAACCGATCTCGGCATTGGAGTGAAGCCCGTAGAGTTGGGGGCTTTCGGGGGGCAAATTCTCACTCACGTAGTCGTGGTACCCCTGGAAATCAGAAATGACAAAACTGTACGTTCTTTCATCATCACCGACAACGCGCGAGAGATCAAGACATCGATAACTTGGTCCTGAACGTTCCTCATGCTCACCGAGCTAATATAACGATGCAGCTTGCACAAAGCGAAATTATTGGTATCACACGGATTAATTATTGCTGTTATTGCACAGATAATACAATACAATACATGGTTGCCTCCCTGGTGCATTATCTCCATCAGATGTTCCCCATTGTTCCAAGCCGTGCCAATGCAAGTTGTTTATACACAACATAACTGATGCTACAATCCCTGAGTAAATGGTTCATTAAGTAATAATATAATGTAAACGGTGAATAACAGCAAACGTAACAAAATAACCACAAATGGCAATCTTCGAGATTTTGTCCTTTCGGTGCCTTCCGCGCGGAGAAAAGTTTAAGTGCGGAAGGATTTGAACTCTGAACTGCGGCCCGGCAAGAATGTGTCCCGAGCGCCGAAACGTCCTGCGTCTGAAAAATATTTGACGTTTTCACAAATCAATGACAAGAAAGACGTACAGCCTCGACCCTCGGTGCTTCCAGAAGCTTGGATGGAATCCTCGAGACGGTGAGAATGAACGTACAAAACCCCGTCGTCATGGAATCAAAGGATTTCACTCTTTCTGGCCAAGGATCTGCTTGAAAATAAATAATGCAAAGCCTCCTGTAAAGAAAACCTTTTTTGTTTTTCGTGCTCACACATGAGGCAACCGGTGTCCGTCATGGTTCTTGGGTCGAAAAGACTTTTATAACACACGAGCGGAGTACCTGCCCGATGGGCGATATTGTTCCAAGCGTGCAACGCGTCTTCTTCTGACACGTGCCTTCATTTGGGCGGTGTATAGGCAACTGACAGCTGTCTCAATCGCTCCCCAAAAATACATAAACAAACAAATTAGCACGCGCGTTACGTGCACGAAGCCAAAAAATACTTACTGCTTCGAATTAAAAACACCTCACAGCACTGGAAAACGTGGGGGACAGGAATACTGGAGACTTGTAATACCCTCTCCACCTGGAGTGGCGCCACATCATACACGTTCACATGGACAATTTGCTCCCTCCCCTCCTCCTTCCTCTCCCCAAGACCACAGGCAAAGATAAAAACACCGCTTTACACCAATTGGGTTCATGCTGATCCGATGCAGCAGGTATGGATGTAATCGGCACAGAACTGGCGGAGGAGTAGCGCGACAAACACACACACACACACACACACACACACACACACACACAACCACACACACACCACACATCGGTCGACGAATTAGAGTAAAGGATAAAGAGCGATGTAACACCTTCTTTGGATGTGTCTGCGTTATGTGAAACAACAACCGTGATCAAGCTCATTTTCCAATTATCTGGGATACCGAGAAATCCCAGGGAATCCTCAGCAAATTGGGAATGTCATGTTAAGGAGTGCGGGTTGTGAGGTTCGATGGGAAAATCCTGGCTGGAAGAACGGACTCCAAAGGAAGAAGAATCCTTGTCGTGAGCATCGTTACTGTGTTTCCAACCGACTCCGTCTCTCCGCTTGTCGGAGTTTTGTGAATATGCTCAACCACGTCACCATCAGCGAAATCTCTTCCTCTCCGGAACCGTCTGCTCAAACATTCTCTCTAAAATAAATTGAATTATCTCAAGATCTTTAAAAATAATAATAAAATAAATAAAAATTTTAAATCATTTTCTGCAATTTATTTGAACCTGACAAAGTGAGACGAGTTCAACCAAACGTGCCTTGTAGTCGGAGTTTGGAGGTACGGGGAACCCAGGAGCGAGTAACGATTCTCCGTCGAGCATCTCGGTCCGCACGAACTCTTCGAGGTACGTTTTGCACAAGCGCCGGTCTCGGTCATCGGTGATGTGTCCGCCGTACATTATTTCCCCAAACAAA
Organism: Eptatretus atami; assembly: GCA_035128595.1. Lineage (NCBI taxonomy): Eukaryota > Metazoa > Chordata > Myxini > Myxiniformes > Myxinidae > Eptatretus > Eptatretus atami. Next base: position 15,925 of record JAXMNL010001098.1, read on the forward strand.
TAGCGCAGGTCATCCCAAGGCACCTGGGAAGCGAGCACAACGTTCGCCGAAAGTCGTCGACCCGGCATCGTGCATCGTTTTTGAGCGACGTTCACCTTGATCACAAAGTCACACTCGTATTGTCCGACTGTAAAAACGCGACAACCTTCGTATTGTTCTCCAGGTAGTTGTGCAGGATGTTGACCGAGATAGTCAGTCTCCGTTGCTGAAGGGGTAGCTGCGGTTCCAGCCCTGTGCGCCGAACTTGCGCCGTTCCGCCACGACGGCGTGGAAGTAGCAGAGGGCAAAAAGCACCGCTTTGAACTCGTTCTCCTTGGAGCACGTCTCCAGGGTGTCCTGCGAGGGCACAGCACATACATATCGTCACACAGCCGCGTGCTCGCGTCCTAAACCGAAAATTAGAGGGAATCGACACGTTCTGATAACATTAACTCTCTATGAAACAATCACGACGGCGTTAAAACGTCATGAAGCTGTGTGCGTGCGTCTGAAGCCTCGTGCTCAACACCCATTGGTTGGACGGCTGGTCTGACCCCGCCCTCGATTGTGAGCCGGAAAAAAAAATCATCCGTCCGCCATTTTCTTTCTCTGGTGAGTCTGAAGACGTCTTCGAAGTCTCACGTTCACCGCTCGCCATGGCCGATAACTTTCCCGTTCAGTTTAAACGACCGAAACGAGTGTTGAAATGATCAAGTGTCGACAGATCACGTCCATTGTGAAGGCGACGAGCCTCAGGCTTCAGGCATGCAGGCCACAGGCTTTAGGCCTCAGGCTTCAGCATGTAGGCCACCAGCTTCAGGCTTCAGGCATGTAGGCACGGCTTTAGCTCAGGCTCAGCAGTAGGCCACGAGCTTTAGCCTCAGGCTTCAGGCATGTAGGCCACGAGCTTTAGGCCTCAGGCTTCAGGCATGTAGCCACGAGCTTTAGGCCTCAGGCTTCAGGCATGTAGGCCACGAGCTTTAGGCCTCAGGCTTCAGCATGAAGGCACGAGCTTTAGGCCTCAGGCTTCAGGCTGAAGGCCACGAGCTCTAGGCCTCAGGCATTTAGGCCACGAGCTTTAGGCCTCAGGCTTCAGGTGCAAGCGCAATCGGATCCGATCGATGTAACCACCACATATTAGATCTGCACACCAAGCAGTGGCCACGTCATGTGTTTTTGCTTCAAACCGTCATTGATCGTCCATAATGTAACCCAAGTTATTTAACATTTCCGAGAGCGATGGAAAGACGGTCTGTTGCCAATACACCGTCCAAATTAAGGGAGGAGCAATTTTGGATGACGAAAGTGGATTCAGCCCGACCAAGCTCGCCATAAACGAGTTTGCCGCACTTATCCACCAGGCAGCCCTCATTGTGTGGGACGAGGCACCGACGACGCGTCGGCGTATGCTTGAGGCACTGGGCCGGACGGACGGACGTTGTGAGAACCGACGCAGGAGGCTTTGCCGTTCGAGGCAAGGTCATTTCACTCGGGTGACTTCCGCCAGGTCGTGCAAGTCGTACAGGGAGGTCCACAGGCACGAATGACTGATACACGCACTTCCGCGTCCATGAGCTCCATGAAAACGTGTGCGAGTACGGCGCGGCGAGAAATATGCCAGACGTCTTCCGCACAACTGGGTAATGGTGAAACGAACAAAATCTCCCAAGAAACTCTGCAACAGACGGACTAGTGATAGTTAAATGTGGAGAAGGTTTCCTAAAGTCTTCTCAGGAATATAAACCAAACATACTTTTGCAAACTTCCTTGTTGAATCCTTGCCAGGATCATTATGTAGAGGTCTGATTGACTTCCTGGTTGCAAGAAAAACATAAAGTTGGTCCATCGTTAAAGAAAAAGGGTTTAAATGTCAGATTTGTTTTCTTTTTTGACCGGTTATTGGAGGTTTTAATGTTTTTTTTTCATGTCCAGAGATTAAAAAGGAAATTTTCTTAAAACCATAATCCCACCAAGTTAATCGAATCTCTTCTTGACTCTTGGCATCCTCGTCTTGTCCTTAAGTTTGCCTTCCGATGATTTTTCGACGCAGTCCTGTACACGATCAAAACTCATGGAAGAAAGGGGAAGTGAGCTCCATCGGCCTCACACTGGAGAAAATGAAGAACAGAACTTGGAATGGGACACGTGACGTCTCCCACCATACCCAGACAGTCATTCTATTCATGATTACAGGTTAAAATCTACGTGGAACCCTTCGTTTGTTGTCGCTCATATTTGTTTGAAAAAGGTTGTCAGATTTAACTTGGATACTTGAGTCCATTTCTTCACACTTTGTAAATAGATTAAAATATAATAATAATTTAAATAGTTAAATTTCTCCAAGAATTGCGGATGGAATGTATCTTTAGTATGTTAATTGGTGATAAAACCTGAAAACAAAAAGTAACTTAGAACAGCACTCGGTGGAGGCGTACCTCGATCCCACCGATAGGCCGGATCTGAACGTGGACCTGAACCAAAATCGAATCGGCTTGTTATTGTCACCGAACCAACTCATCCACCTCGTTTCGTCATAATCCATGAGATATCATGCTATGAATCGTTTTTGGCAGACAGACAGACAGACAAACAGAAACAGACAGACAGAGGGTGAAAACATGACCTCCGGCCACCTTCGGTGGTGGAGGTAAATATTCATCAGCGGGTAAGAAAGATGAGAGAAGGGGAACACCAATCACGTGACAACACCTGGTTGAACAAGTTGAGGGCTTTGTGCAGGTTGGCACACATGCCCGTGGGAGGCTCGTTGGTTATCTTGATGGAGTTCTCAAGCAATCCCTGAGGCATGATGTGATGTTCGGGTGAAGGTGCTGGTTCAGCGCTCATGTACACACGAAAGGATCCGTGAGAACCGAGGCTGTACTTCTCCACCTTCTTGTCCAGCAAAGGCAGCCATTTTGACACCAAGTGGATGTTCTACCCACATCACACCAATCACAGGTTTTAATCCATCACATGCTCCATTCACGACACGATGGCTTTGTGCACAGTTTTGTGGTGGCAATGGTTGAGAAGAACAGCTTTATGCACAGATATTTATCAAATGCAGGATTAACTCAGGAAACATAACGACGCAAGATTATTAATAGATAGTGACATGTATGATGTATACCTAATGTACAGACAAATTATTCATAATGTGTGATCAATTTAATTCTTCACTCACATCCGGTCACAGATCAGGTATATGGAGTTTCAGATTTTTCGGATGAAGATTTCGATTCAACCAATTGTGGCTGGAATACCACTTCACCGATGACTTCATCATTATCACTCTGTATACCCCCAATGGGAGTTGATGACGAATGGCAAGTTTCAATTTTTCCAATTTAGAGTTTTGGGGAAAATGATGTCCAAATTTTTTTCCTTCAACATAACGTGGTTGACATACCATGTGACCTATGACGTCATAAGTTTAATCTTCACTCACGGAGGGTCATAGATCAGATATATGAAGTTTCAGATTTTCCGGATAAGGATTTCGATTCAACCAATTGTGGCTGGAATACCACTTCACCGATGACGTCACTGTTATCACCCTGTATACCCCATGGGGAGATACGACATTTGCCAAGTTTAAATTTTTTTTCGTTTAGCCGGTTCGGAGAAAATGATTTCCAAATTTTTCCCTTTAATCCAATTGAGCTGCCATACCATGTGACCTATGACGTCAGAGTTGCCAATAAATTATTCCCCATGGGGGAGTCCCTCCCATGTCCAGGTTGAGTGTTGGAGTTTGAGGTCACAAAAGGTAAGAATTGAATGACACACCAAGTGAAGATTGGGAGAGATTCATCTGAGAACCATCAAAACCACACTGACACTGAGGACCATCAAAACCACACTGAAATCTGAGAACCATCAAAACCACACTGAAATCTGAGAACCATCAAAACCACACTGAAATCTGAGGATCATCAAAACCACAATGACATCTGAGGATCATCAAAACCACAATGACATCTGAGGATCATCAAAACTACCCTGACATCTGAGATCATCAAACCACACTGACATCTGAGGACATCAAATCCACACTGACACCTGAGGATCATCAAAACCACACTGACACTGAGGACCATCAAAACCACACTGACACCTGAGGATCATCAAAACCACACTGACATCTGAGGATCATCAACCACACTGATATCTGAGGACCATCAAAACCACACTGACACCTGAGGATCATCAAAACCACACTGACATCTGAGGACCATCAAAACCACACTAAACATCTGAGGATCATCAAAACCACACTGATATCTGAGGTTCAACAAATCCCAGGAACGACAGAAAATATTCCTGAATATGATTCCCTCCATCTCCTCCCTGCTGATTCAAATCATTGTGATTTAATGATCGTGATATACGATCGCACAAAACACCTGTAGGATGACCCAGTGTCCATCTTGTGCTGCCACATCCAGTGCTTGCTCAGCTACGACCTCTTGACCCTGACCCAGTGACACGTTGTGGAAGTTGCCATTATCAAATGTGAAACCGAGCTTCCTTCCTGAATGGATGACAAATAAAATTACTTACATTTTATAATCCCAAGCAACATTGGCAAGAGGTGATTCGCAAAAGCAAGACAAGAAAAATTAAAACTTAAAAACAAGTCACATGTCGGTAGGTGCAGTCTCAAATAAATGTATGACGTCACTGCAATTTCAGAGTTGCGCATGACGGATCGCAAGAAGACAGATGAACAAATGAGAGAAACCAGCAGCACAGTCAACGTGACCTGGGAACACTGACACTCACTTCAGTGGCGTGCAGCTGTGTTGAACAAGCAGGCCAACTCAAGCCAGAGGACACAATGAATAAGGAACAAGGAACTGATGCTCCATGTCCGCCGCCTTCTGGGTGGTGTGAGGAATCGATGTGACTGATGTGGAAAGATAAATCTTGAGCGGTTTTTGAAATATCGCGTGCACAAGTTAAGTTGCTGAGACGGTTGCCATGGCAACACAATCCAGACAATCACCGCCGTGATCAAATGAGGTTGAAATGATGATGTTCACGAGAAATAGATATCTTTAATATGAAAGCGAAATTCTCAACAGTGTCTGAAATATCGCGGACACTGCAGTACATGGACGGACGATCGGTCGGTCGGTCAGACGGACGGAGATCATGTTAATATCCCCAGTGTCAGACCTTGTCGGAGGGCGGGGGACAAAAAGTGGAGGGAAGAGGAGTCAAAGGAACAGGACAGAAGAATCAGGAAGGTGATTGTAAAGATATATCAGTGCAGCTGGGACACGTTCTCCGTGACATCTCAACAGGAAACGAATGAAGATATCCACAGAGTGATACAGGGCCGCGTCGACATCAGATGAAACGAGAAGGGCACTCGGTGGAGCGCACACCTCCGCCACTCAACGCCTGATCCTGTAGAACATTCCGGGTCCAATAAATGTTTGAAGTATCTTGTTATATCTCGATTTTATTCCCGGTGTTCGTTTAATGGTTTGGGTGGCGGGTTTGGGATCCAAGGCTCCTGTGTTCAAGTCCTGCTCAGCTGTTAATTAATACCAGGTGGGGTTAACTCAGCCCGTCATCCTTCTGAGGTCGGCAAAGTGAGTACCAGCTTGCTGGGATGATTGAGCCATTCGATTGTCCTGTGTCAGAGTGGTGACCGGTCCAGGATTGTGCCCAGTAGCCCAGGAGAGTGCTTCGGCAGCACCGATATGCTCTGCACAGAGTGTGCTCCCATTGGATGGATGGATAACGTCTTTGGCCCGATCTCTCAATGATGAATAACCACTTAAAAAATTAAATAATTCTCGTGGTCCGATCCTGTGTCCGGTTCTTCACCGAAAGTCAATGATTCGTCCTCGTCACACGCCCAACGCATCCACCGAGTTTCGTCCGAATCCGTCCACAACTTTTTGAGATATCCTGCTCACAGACAGCAAGACAGACAGACAAACAAAACGGACAGACAGGGGTGAAAACAACCTCCTTCACTTGCAGGACTTTCACAACACATGCAGAATGCACAGAATGCACCAAACACGATGTTGTTGCTGGATCAAAACAGACCAGCGAAACGCCAAAAAATTAATAACAATGGTTGTGATGATTATCCGGAAGGTGCAGTGCCATTTCAAACAAAATATGAGATGAACGGATTTGTAAACGTCACACACGTCACAGTAGGAAGAAAACCTTCCAGAGATGCAGAACAAAGCGGGTGAGGGTTCAGTTTCACAACCCCGGGTCGGGCAAGGATGAGGTTAACAGAGTAACTTAGGTGTCTCAATGAGCATGGAAAGTAAAGGTGATGAAGCATGTGACGTTTTGAGAGAGGTGAGGGTTTTCAAACAAGTGCACGTGACGAACACGTACGTGAATAAATGAACAGAATTGTTCGTGACGTCAGCAGGTCTATTTATTATGGTTCCCTGAAGGAGGGAGGGATTAAGCGTTTATTCTCGGTGTCCCATTTCGGAATGAATGTTTTCCCCATTATTTAATTTTTAAAATAATTTTCCCATTGTCAGTGGTTTTTGTTGTTTTTTTGTTTCTCCAATTTTGAGTTATTTATTTTTAAATTATTTAATTTCTTTCAAGTTCCCTTTTTAAAACAAGGACAAATGTGTCCAAGAGCCGCGTACTCAAGGTTTTGTCTTCACCAAGAAGAACAAGAACAAGAAGAGGAAGAAGAAGAAGAAGAAAAACAACAACAACACTTCCGATATTTCGTCACGTGCCTTGATTAAGCCAATAGCGAGACCCGTCATAGTGTATTTACGTATTTATACGAAAATAAATAGTGTATTTACGAAATATAGTGTATTTACGAAATAAATAATGTATTTACGAAATTACAATACATATAAATGGATAATACTGAAATAGTAACGTGAACTTTTCGAAACTTTAAAGCAAATGTCCGAATATATTTAAAAGTTCATGATAGACGCTCTCAAAAGGCACCCTCAATGCGAGGATGTGTCAGGTGTTTAGTATTTAAGGAGATCCGGATCCTGTATATAAAAGAGCCGAGTCCTAAAGGTTTTGTCTTCACCAGAAGAAGAAGAAGAAGAACAACAACAACAACGCCGAGCTCTCTTAGAGCCACGTTCGCTATGCGAGACGCGGATAAAAAGTTCAATTATTAAATTTTTTCAATTGTTTCATACTCGTATAAAAACAGTCAAAAACGACGGGTTGTAATTACTTTATTCCAAATATTCAAACACACTGGAAGATCTGATGTTTCGTAGCAAGAAGCGTTATTTTAAACACCACGTGAACAAATGTGATCATATACTTTATCTTCTGGGACCTTTCATTCCGAGGGTACAGCCTCATTGAGCGTGCCGAAGCCTGAACCCTCGGCCTAGCGTCAGGTGCGCTTATATGTTCTTTATTTATTCGACATCCCAGGATTCAACTCGTTTAACTCTGCCTATGTGACGCGTCACGTGCACGAACTTCACTTCCCTGCGCCTTGTATTTATTGTTATTTTAAAAAATGCTTCTGTACACCGCCCTTGAGGCTCGGTTTGCTCGACACCGTCTACACTTCCGATAGAAGAGACGTAATTACTGTTTTTTGAAAATGTTTTTGGAGTTTATTTTTAATCCTGAAAAATAGACCGAAGTGAACACACCGTCGTGTTAAACGATTGCCCTCGCAACCCTTCTTAAATCGTCCTTACGAAAGCGGACAGCCAAATACACAAACGCACACTGTGTTTTATATGGGTATTTTCATTTTATAATTTATCTTTTAAATTATCAATTTTTTCCCCCCAAATTTTAAATCATTTTAAAATTTTAATTGTTTAATTTTTCCGGGTTTTTATATATTTTTTTCCATTATGAGGCAAAATTTCAATTGGCTGATGTTATGAGTTGGCTACACCGGGAACCATCAGCGATCTCCGATCGCGCCTCTCCAGTTCCAAGCTGTATCTTCTTTATCGTTTCCTAAATAGGATCAGCATGACCCCAATTAATGTAGTAGGGGTGATTTTACATTTGCTGGTGCTCTTGGGGGGGGGGGGGGAAGGGAAGGGGAGAGAAAACAAATTATCTATGTAATGTGTATCGTGTAGCCGCACTCCAGGTGAGAGAGGGTATTACAAGTCTCCACGATTTCCAGCGCATGGAGATGTTTTTGCTTCATGCACATAACCCAGCTGTCAGTTACCTATACACCTCCCAAATAAAGTTATGTCGCATGCTTGGAACAAGAGTGCCACAGGGCGGGTACTCTGCTCGCATCGCAGAAACTCCAACACACCCAAAGCCTCGACGTCCTTGAGAGGGTCAACACCGGGAGAGAGGATGAAGAAAACGGGCGTTGACGGGCACTCTCTTCGTATGATTTGCCAAAGTCCAGGCTACGGCCTTCGACGTAACGCGTTCCGAGCTTTTCTTCAATGAAGTTCCTGGACGGGTTAAAAGAAAAGCAACAACGGTTGAACGAAATGCTTCAAGTAAGACGACTTCAAGAACGACTGAAAATTTTTCTTCCAAATAAAATTGTTTGCACCGACATCGGTCAAATCCCTTTCTCAACAAGGATAACGCTGATTGGATGAAAATCTCTGCAAAAAGAAAAAAATCCTCAGCAGAAGTTCACGATCGAAAGTCTTACCAGACGGCGTAAGTCATCCGGTCGGGACGGAGGCATCGCATCATGCACAATTTCTGTAACGCTGATTTATTCCTCCATTCCTGGGGAAATGTCGTCTTTTCAGCCGCCTCTGCTTCCACAAACGATTTCCAGCGTTTCGCTGAACCCTCGATGTCGCCGTCCAGATTCTTGAACTCCTCCATGTCACAGAGAGCCTGGAGGCACGTTGTAGCTTCTCCAGGGATTGCAATTACATGATCGATCGAAACAAGGCCCTCACTGTCAAGCAGGTAAAGCTCGTCTGTTTGCCATTCGAACACTAATTTTACACGCTCATCCCATTAAACAATAATTT
>JAXMNL010001099.1:0-12377 GCA_035128595.1 Eptatretus atami
TTATTCGTGAGCCGGGCTGTGAACCTTTGAGGTAGTGTTATTCTTTCCTATCATTATTTTAAACAACATCAGTAGTAGATTAATGGGGTTTCTGAGGCACCCATGCAAATGAAAGGGGAAAACTATGAATTGATCCCCGAAAACCCCTAAACGGGAGGCTAATTCCTCCCATACAAATGTATAGTTAGTGCCATACAGCAGTTGTTGAGTTAGCATCTCAAATGCTGTACTCTTGGGAACTGTACCAAGTAACCAAGTAATAGATAAAACCTCTGATGTAAGTACTCAAACACATTGTGGAAAGTGAATTCATCGGTGGTTAACGATATACTAAAACAGTAACACAAATAAAATACGAACCAAATAATATTGCAACAAATGGGGCTCTCAAGTGCATTGTGTGAAGTGTAGTCGAGGAAAGAACACGATGTAAACCGAGTCGGCAACGTTAAACCCTGCAAGGGAAATGATTCACAACACAAGAATTCGATAACGTCACTACAGGGTTGTGCGGTGAAAAAAATCCACATCAGCACTCACTGAAAGCGAGGATGAATATGCGGCGTAAACTGGCCACTGCGTGTCTGAGATGATAGTGGCGAGGTAAAACTGGACACTTGGTATATTGGAGAATTGAAATAGCTGGGGGAGGTAAACCTGGACACTCGGGTATATGGAGGATTGCAAAAATGGAGTAAAACTGGACACTTTGTAATATGGAGGATTGAATAGTAGGAATGGTAAACTTGGTCCATTGGCGTATCATGGAGATTGAATATGGACGTAAACTGAAGCTGGTCTAGAGGATTGAATTACGTGGGAGGCTAAACTGGAAAGCTTGGTCTAGTGGAGAGGATTGAATAAGATGTAGGCTGGTAAACCGGTCACTTTGTAATGGAGGACTCAGAATAGATGGAGTAAACTGTAAGCTTGAGTCTATGAGGATTGAAATAGTGGGTGGTACCGGCACCTCGTCGTCTGGACGGAAATTGAATATGGGGTGGTAAACTGGAAGCTTGGGTCTATGGAGATTGAATAGGGGTGGAACTGGCCACTCTGTGTCTGGAGGATCGAATAGTGGGTGGCAAACGAACTTGGTCTATTGGAGATTGAATAGTGTTGTAATCACTGGCCACTTTGGGTGATATGGAGGATGAATAGTGAGGTAAAACTGGACCACTTGGGTATAATGGAGATTGATAGTGGAGGTAAACCTGACACTTGGTATGAGGATGAATAAGTGGGAAGGTAAACTTGGCCAACTATGGGTAATGGATGTATTAATAGTCGAGTAAACTGGCCCTTGGGTATTATGAGATTGAATACGTGGGAGTAAACTGGCCACTTGGGTATATGAGTATTGAATAGTGGGAGGTAAACTGGCCAGCTTTGGGATATGGAGATTGAATAGTGGGAGTAAACTGGCGCACTTGGTATACTGAGTATTGAATAGTGAGTACCGCCAAACTGGCTATACTGAGATGTCGATATGGGTGAGTAAAACGGCAACTTGGTAATGTATTGAATAGTGGAGCGTAACACGGCCTAACTTGCTAAAGGAGATGCACACACGGAGGGTAAGCTAGGCCACTTGGTATATAAGCATTCTGGGAGGATTGAATACGTGGGAGGTAAACAGCCCTTGGGGTATAGGAGATGAATAGTGGGAGGTAAGAACATCGCGCACTTGGGTACTTGCGGATGAATAGTGGAGGTAAACGGACACTTGGTATATGAGCAATTGAATTAGTGGGAGGTAAACAGGCCACTCTGGGTATATGGCGGATGAATTAGTGGTGGGTAAACTGGGCTTGGGTCTAGGAGATCGAATAGCTGGGTGAAACCTGCACTCGTGTGAGATTGCAATAGTGGTGGTAAACTAGGAACTGGGTCTATGGAGGATGAATAGTGGGTGGTAACTGCCACTCGCGGTCGAGGATGAATAGTGTGTGGCAAACTGGAACTGGTTTAATGGAGGATTGAAAGTGGTGTAACCTGCACTGGGTAAATGGAAATTGAATAGTGGGAAGGTAAACTGGAACACGTGGGTAATTGAGGATTGAATAGTGAGTAAACAGGGACCACTTGGGTATGGAGGAATTGAATAGTGAGGTAAACTGGCCACTTGGTATATGGAGTAATGAATAGGGGAGGTAAACGCCACTGGGTATAGGGAGGATTGAAATAGGCGGTAAACGGCACTTGGGTTAGGATTATTGAATAGTGGGAGGTAAATGACACTTGGCGTATATGGAGATTGAATAGTAAGGAAGGTAAACTGACACTTGGGTATAGATGAGGATGAATAGTAGGCTGTGTAAACTGGTCACGTGGGTAATGGAAGGGATTGAATACGTGGGAGTAAACAGGCCACTGGGTATATGGAAGGATTGAATAGTGGGTGGTAAAACTGGGCCCACTGGGTATATGAGGATGAATAGTGGGAGGTAACTGCACCTGGGATATGGAGATGAATAGTAGATGGTAAAGCTGACCACTGGGTATAGAGGATTGAATAGTAAGGATGGTAAACTGTCCTTGGTCATATGGATGGAATTGAAATAGTGGGATGTTAAATCAGGCCACTTGGATCATTGGAGGATGAATAGTGGGTGGTCTGGAAGCTGGGTCTACTGGAGAATTGAATAGCGGGGGTAACCTGGCCGACTCGTGTCCTGGAGATGAATATGGTGGAAACGCTGGAAGCTTGGGTCTATGAGGATTGAATATGGTGGTGGTCCCTGCCCTCGTGTCGAGGATTGAATAGTGGGTGCAACTGGAAGCTTGGGTCTATGGGATTGAATAGGGTGGTAATTCCCTGGCACTTGGGGTATAATGGAGATTGAATAGTGGGGGTAAACTGGAACTTGGGTAATGGAGATTGAAAGGATAGAGATGTTAGACACTGGACCACGATGGGTTATGGGAGATTGAATAGTGGGAGGTAAAACTGGCCACTTGGGTATATGGAGTAATTGAATAGTGTGGCAGTAACTGGCACTGGGAATGCGAGGATGAATAGTGGAGGTAAACTGCCACTGGGTATATGGAGTTGGAATAGTGGGAGGTAAACTGCCCACTTGGTAATATGGAGATTGAATAGTGGGGAGTAAACGGCCACTTTGGGAATATGAGTATTGAATAGTGGAGGTAAACTGGCCACTTGCTATATGAGATTGAATAGTGGGAGGTAAACTGGCACTGGGTAGATGGAGGATGAATAGGTGGAGGTAAGCAGGCCCTTGGTATATGGAGTGATGAATAGTGGAGGTAGAACTGGCCACTTGCTAATGGAGGATTGAATAGTGGGAGTAAAACTGCCACTTGGGTATATGAGATTGAAGAGGGGCAGTAAAGCTGGGCCACATTGGCTATAATGGAGGAATTGAATAGTGGGCGTAAACTGGCCCACTTGGGTATATGAGGATTGAATAGTGGGAGGTAAAGCAGTGCCACTTTGGTATATGGAGTATATGAATACGTGGAGGTATAACCGGCCAAACTGGCATATGGAGGATGATAGTGAAGTAAAACTGGCCACTTTGGTAATATGGAGTATTGAATAGTGGGTAGGTAAACTGGCCACTTTGCATAATGAGTGATGAATATGGGAGTAAGCAGCCACTGTATATGGAGGATTGAATAGTGAGTAAACAAGGCCACTTGGGTTAATAGTGGAGGATGAATAGGGAGGTAAACAGGCCACTGTATATGGAGGTTGAAATAGTGGGAGTAAACATGCCACTTGTATATGGCTGATTGAATAGTGGGAGGTAAACTGACACTTGGTATAATGGAGATTGAATAGTGCGAGGTAAACAGGACCACTGTAATATGGAGGAGTGAATAGTGGGTGGTAAACTTAGAAGCTTGTCTATGGAGAATTGAATATGGGTGGTAACCTGCCACCGTGTCTGAGGATTGAATAGGGTGGTAACGTGGAAATTGTCTATGGAGGATGATAGTGGGTTCCCTGGCACTCGTGGTCTGTGAGGGATTGAATAGTGCGTGCAAACTGGAAGCTGGGTCTATGGAAGGATTGAATATGGGTGGTAACTGGCCACTTGGTAATGGAGGATTGAATATGGGAGGCTTAAAGGAAAAAAAAAAAACACTTGGTACATGGAGGTGAATCGTGGGAGGTAAAGCTGGACACTTGGTATGGAGGTGATGAGTAGTGGAGTAAACTGCCCTATTGGTATATGAGTTGAATAGTGGGAGTAAACTGCACTTGGGTATATGGAGGATTGAAAGTGGGACGTAAACTGCACTTGGGTATATGAGTATGAACCTATAGTGGGAGTAACAGCTGGACACTTGGTAATACTTGACGGATTGAAATAGCTAGGATGGAAACTGGACACTTGGGTTAATGGAGGGTTGATAGTGATGGTAAACTGTCATTGGGTATATGAGGTTGAATATGGAGGTAAACAGGCCACTTGGTATATGGAGATGGAACAGCTGGTGTGTAAACGGCAATTGGAAGGAGAGGACTAGTGGAGTAAAACTGGCCACTTGGGTATATGGAGGATTAAAAAGTTAGAGGTAAACGGACCTTGGGTATAGAGATTGAATATAGGATGGTAAATCTGTCACTTGTATATGGATGGATTGAAAATAGTGGAGTAACAGCCCACTGGGTTATGAGATTGAATAGTGGGGTTCAACCTGCCACTTCGTGTCTGCAGATGGAACAGTGGTGGTCAAACTGACAGCTGGGTCTATGGGAGGATTGAAAATAGGGTGGTAACCTGCCACTCGTGTCTGGAGGATTGAATTAGTGGGTGGCAAACTGGAAGCTTGTTGCAGAGGATGAATAGTGGTTGGTAACTCTGGCCACTTGGGTATAATGGAAGGTATTGAATAGTGGAAGGTAAGCTGGACACTGGTATAGGAGGATTGAAATAAGTGGAGGTTAAATGGACACTTGGTAATGGAAGGATGAATAGTGGAGGTAAAACTGGCCGAACTTTGGTACAAGAGTCTTGAAAGTGAGTAAACTGGCACTTGGGTAATATGAGGATTGAATAGTGGGAGTGTAAACTGCACTTGGTATATGAGTATGGAATAAGGGAGGCTAACCTGCCATTGGGTATATGGGAGGATTGAATACGTGGGAGTAAACTGGCTCCACTTGGGTATAGTGGAGTATTGAATAGTGGGAGTATAGACTGTGCCACTTTGGCCTATATGGAGGATTGAATAGTGGGAGTAACTGGCCACTTGGTATATGGGAGATTAAATAGTGTGAGGTAAGCCAAGGCCACTGGGTAATGGAGATTGAATAGTGGGAGGTAAACAGGCCACTTGGATAAGGATTGAATAGTGTGAGGTAAGAGCAGGCACTTGGTATATGGAGATGAATAGTGGAGTAACGACACTGGGTATATGAGGATTGAATCGTGAGGTAACAGCCACTTGGTATATGAGGATTGAATAGTGGGAGTAAGCAGGACACTGGGTATATGGGAGATGAAAGGGGAGGTAAACTGAGCCACTTGCTATATGAGGATTGAATAAGTGAGTAAACTGGCACACTGGGTATATGGAGGGATGAATAGTGGTAGTAAGCAGGCCACTGGCTATAATGGAGATTGATAGTGGGAGGTAACTGGACACTGGGTATATGGAGGATGAATAGTGGATCGAAGGTAACTGGACACTTGGTATATGAGGATGAATATGGGAGAGGTTAGGGCAGGCATCTTGGTAATAGGACGAATTGAATAGTGGGAAGGTAAACTGGACAACTGGGTATATGGACGGAAGAATAGTGGAGGTAACGGACCACTTGGGTATATGAGATTGAAAGTGGGAGTAAACAGCCACTTGGTATAGGAGGATTGATAGTGGGAGGTAAAGCAGGAACACTTGGTAATGGAGATGAATGTGGGAAGAACTGACACTTGGGTATATGAGATGAATATGGGATGGTAAACAGGACACTTGTATATGGAGGATGATAGAGGCTGGGTAAACGGACACTGTGGTATAATTAAGATTGAAAGTGGAGTAAAAGGCCAACTTGGTAATCTTGTAGATGAATAGTTGGAGTAAGCGAAGGACACTGGGTATGAGGAGGATGAAGAGTAGTGGGAGGTAAACTGACCAACTTGGTAATAAGGAGGATTGAATAGTGGGAGGTAACTGGACACCTTGGTATATGGAGGATTGAATAGTGAGGTAAAAACAGGACACTATGGATATATGGAGGGATTGAGATAGTGGCAGGTAAGCCGACCAACTCTGGGTAAGACGGATTGAATAGGGCATAAAGCAGAACACTTGGAATGAGGTATTGAACTAGGGGAGTGTAAACAGGACACTGGATACTGGAGGATTGAATAGTGGAGGTAAACGGACACTGGTATCATCGGAGATGAATAGTGGGAGGTTAAACAGGACACTGGTATATGGAGGATTGAATAGGGAGGTAAAACTGACACTGGTAATGGAGGATTTGAATTAGTGGAGTTAAACGGACACTTGTAAGGAGGATTGAATACTGGAGTAAGAACAGGCCACTTGGTATATGAGGATGAACTTGTGGGAGGGTAAGCAAGGACCTGGTATATGAGGATGAATAGTGGAGGTAAACTGGACACTGGTAAATGAGGAATTGGAATAGTGGAGTTAAACAAGGAACACGTGGGTATATGAGATGAAATAGTAGGTGGTTAGAGACTGACACTGGGTATATTGGAGAATGAATTAGTGGGAGTGAAACAGGCGCCACTTGGGTATCATTTGAAGGATGAATATGTGGAGGTAAGCTAGAACACTTGGGTATATTGAGGATGATAGTGGGAGGATAAACTGACCACTTGGGTAATGAGACTTTCGGAATTATGGAGCTAAACTGACACTGGGATATGGAGGATGATGTGGGTAGGTAAACAGACACCTTGTGATATATGTGGATGGATGAATAGTTGGTGGAGTATAGTCAGGAACAACTTGGGTATAAGAGATGACCTATGGAGGTAAAGGACTACTTGGGTATATGAGGATTGAAATATGGAGGTAAACAGATACTTGATATGAGGATAATAGTGGCAGGAAACTGGACACTTGGTCAACTGGAGAAGTTGAATATGGGGAGGTAAACGACACTCTGGTATTGGAGGATTGAATGAGTGGGAGTAAACAGGACGCTGATATATGGCGATGGATTGAAAGTGGGTGGCTAAACTGACACTTGGGTAATGGAGGCATGAATGTGAGGTTAACAGGACACTGGTATCGGAGATTGAAATATGGGAAGTAAACTGGACACTGGGTATACGGAGGAGTGAATAGTGAGGTAAACCTGGCCACTTGTATATGAGGATGAATAGCGGTGTAAACAGCCACTCGGGTTTATGGAGGATTGATCGCGGCGGTAAATCTAGCCACTTCTGTGATGAGGATGAATTAGTGGGAGGTTAAACTGGCCACTGGGGTTCAGATAGGATGATTTGAATCATGGCTGGTAAAATGCTTGGTTCGAAAGGGTTAAACAAAACACAGAAAAACCTCTTCCAACTCTTTGCGTTCTCAGGCTCATGCAAAATCAATCCATTTTTAATGTATTCTCTTCATTAAACACCGTAATTATTCATGACAAACTGATGTAGGACTAAGTGGTAACGGTGTCCTCTTTGATAAGTTAGAGTGCACAGCCCACCCCAAAAAACAGGCTTTCCGCAACACATTTTCAACGTTATTGGGCCAACATGATAAATTTTGCGGATCGTGAATGGGGCCCTCGCTTCTCATCATGGTCTGACGTGGAAGAAATCACCTCAACCCCCCAATCTCAATCTCACTTACACCCCACACTGCGTCAATCACAAACCAGTTGCTTCTTCGATATCGGCCGACGACTGTAACTACGTAATTTAGTTGATATCCGTGATATCGAATTTTGCGAGTCTTTTAATTGTGGGACGTATTTCAGTAAATTGTTAGAAGAAGAACAACAGTGGGTTTCTGAAAGAAGAAGAGTTGTTTCGTGATACAGAGGCACAGGATAAATTATAAAATACAGTAAAAAGCTTAAAGTACAATCACATTAATTAAATTATCAAGAAGTTGTTTCCAAATTGGGAAGTTAATGAGAAAGGAAACCATAAGAATGAACCAGGAAGGAAAATAAGAGGCAAAATATTGTGATATTTTTTTCAAAGTGAAAATTTGTTTGTCTTTGGAAATGAAGCGGGAAATAGATAAAAGTTAAAGTGTGGAAAAAAGAGAACACTTGGGATTAAATAAAATGAGTACGCATTTGAGAGGTTGTTCGTCTCATGGAGAGGTGTTTTGAATATGCAAAGTGCGAGAGTGCCGCTGTCCATGGGACCCCTATAACAGTGTCTATAGGAACCATGCAACACAAAGGCCAAAACAATCTAAGATCACTCTTATCACAAAGTTTTGATGACCCTGAACGATCATCAGCAGGATGCGACGTCATCCCATAACCGCCAACGCCATCCATCGTCATCACACTCATCAATCATCATCATCATTCATTGTAAGCAAGTACAATTTCATTATACGACTGTAGTTGAGGGCAAAAGTCGATAAATGTTCGAGTTGGTCCCCTAAACCCTATCTTTCCCAATGAGGTCTTGACTTAGTGCTTGCGGTTTTGTCACTGGGGGACTTCAAGAACATAACCTCAGTCGGAATGGGAGGTCTGCTGTTCTTACTTTCATCAGGAATTTTAACTTAAATGAATCCAGAGTTGACCTGTTCGTGTTCCAACTGAAAGCCAATGCTGATCAACGATGCGCAGTGAACCATGGTTCAAATCCAAGCACATACTGTTTCCAACATCTCCATCAAATGTCCTTCCTTGTGCGAAAGTAGCTCGATGTCCCATGCTCCTTGTCCTGCCCAGATTAATGCAGCAGAGCTCCTCGAGAGCTTTCAGACGTTGTAAAAAATAATCCACTTAAAAGTCTCAATTATGATCTAAATTTTAAATTCAAAACCAACCATCTCAATTCAATCTCAAACGTTCCCACCTTTACGGGGATCGCTAAAAACATATTTCCATATAGCTTTTTAAAGAATGTTTTCATCCTGGAAGAATGGCAAACATCTCGATTGGTTGCCATTATGTGTCAATGAAAACTCCTGAAGTACCGGAGAGTATCAGGAAGAAACAACAAACTCAAGAAAAACTCCTCCCGGCAAATCACAGAAAAAAAAAACAAATAAAAAAACGAAAACATTGTTTTGTAAATCGTATCACCACAATTATTACCATAGCTCGGGAACTCCCACCAGTGGTGGGATTACCCTCTTGGCTCACCTTCCTCATTCTAAAGGATCACAACATATATTAAGGTCGGGTCGACAGTGGCTCCTGTGGGTTGATCGGAACCAGCTTCCCTGGAGACCTCCGAACGAAGCCGACAGCGCACGGATAATCTCCACGACCCTACAGATTGCGTTAGCCTTTGCAAAACCTTACACAACCTTACACGTTACGTCCGTGACCGACAGGCGCGAGACTTGGTTACCTTTTCCGGTTGAGTAGCCCCCGCCCAGAGGGAAATATTTCGCTCCATCATGTCCCAATCCTTATACTACAGGTATGGACGAGTAAATCATAATTGGGGCATTGGCTTTGCAAATGAGCGAATCAGGGCACAACGTCCTTTCTTTATTATAGTTTTTCAATACTTGTCCTCATTTGAATTATGAGAAAACGAGACTTCGGAATTAAACACTCGAGATATTAAGAAAAATTACTGAGCCACGATTTTGATTGAGCTTTTTTCAATGGTAGTCCTTCAAAAATAGGGTTCTATCTGTCATTTTTTTAGAGGAGTGGCCATCTGGCAAAAATCCGCAATAGACAAACTTGCAGGCAGAGGACACATTGTATATGAACCAATACGTCTTGGCAATGAATCTTCGCGGTTGGATCGCCAGAATGAAAAGCATCGTATCCAGCGCTCGACAGCAATCCCTCGTCACCGTCGGCTGTCGTCTGTTTGTTTGTTGGTGGCAGGGTATTCTAAAAAGTTCCAGGGGACATTCAGAGAAATTTGTGGACAGTGGGTGTGTAAAAAGGACGAATGATTATTTGGTGAAAGAATCCGAACCGATCCCGATCTTATAATTGTAAAAAGTGATTCTTCACATTAAGTAGATGGGCAAAACGATACAGAAGAACAATACCAAACATGTTTGTAGATGATTCAGATGAACTGTGGACCCGTTGGGTGTTGTACAAGAGGAATTGACTCGTTTGGTGAAGATCTGGAATCCGGATCTGGACAACAGAATTATTATTTTTTAAGTGATTCTTCTCCATTGAAGATTGGCTGAAAACGATGTCGTACTGTAGCAATAATTTCAGGGATGTATTGGGCCCGAGATATTCTCATGATCAGGCATTACGTGACGCGAAGTATTGCTCTAGACAGTCCCCTTACCGTTTCACATGTAACCGTACCAATAAAATAGGTTTAGAACTTTTTGTCGAAGAAAGGCATTCGACAAATGAGGAATGAAAAAGCATTTGAAGCAAATGAAAACAATTTCACTTGAAATTTATATAATTGATATTTATTTGTAAATTCTTAATTGTTGTAAATAAAGTCAACAATTAAAATAAAAACCACACACACACCGACCTTGTCCGTGACAGGTAATGATTAGATCGAGCCAAAAATGGGGTGGAGAGCAATCGATTGTTAGAGCCCGCCCTCGTCAAAAAAGTGGAGGACATGTCCCCCCGCCCCCCATCCCACTTGACATAAATATACATATATTATAGAGCTCAGTGGTCCCCATCTCAACCCCACCCTGATCCCATGTTTCTTACTGAGTTTTGCTGATACCAATCCACAAAGTTGCCAATAAAAAACAGCTGGAAACCAACACAAGGAATACCTACAATAGGAGTCTTGCACACATCAAGTCTAAGAATGTAGAAAACCATCAAGGAAGACATTTCTGTTAGAAATAATCAAATACGGAATTTAGACTCTCAAAGGTAAACAACATAAACCATCGTGAATCAAGTACAATGGAAGAGGTACCAAAGGGATGTGTTTTGAAACATCGTCGAGGCTCGTGGAAGAGCCAAGACTGTACATCTGAACGATCCAGGACACAACAATAAAGAGAGAAGCGGGGGAACACCGAAAGCAGAGAGAACAGGGGGGCAATCTGCAGCAGGGAGAGAGAGGGGGGGGGTACCGACAACAGAGAGAGAGGGCGGGACACTGAAAGCAAGAGGGGACACCGACAGCAGAAGGCAGGAGGCAGGGGGGACCCGGCAGTAGAGCGAGGGGGGGGACACGACAGCAAAGCAAAAGGAAGGAGGGGTACCGACAAAGAGAGAGAGAGGGACACGAAAGCAAGAGGGGGCAACCGACAGCAGAGAGAGCAAAGGGGGAACACCGCGCAAGAGAGGAGCAGGGGACACCGCAGTAAAGAGGGGGTACATACCGAAAAGCAGAGAGAGAGGGGAGACACGGACCAGCAAGAGAGGGACTAATCCTGACAGCAGAGAAGGGGCTAACCGCAGAAAAGGGGAGGGAACACCAACACTTGAGCTGAAGCCAAGCAGGGGAGGGATAAATTAAGGGTGTAGGGAGGAATGGGCAGGAGAGATGCACGGGTATACAAGATGGATACAGAAGGGAACTCTTAGGAGGGCAAAACGGAATTGTGGAAGAAGGGTTGCGGTGGGGTTAAACGAGGTTCATCTCATAATCGACGGTGTCAACCAGAGTGGAGTTTGCAATATAAATCACATACAAATAAAAGGAACGTGTTACAGACATGCCTCGTTCGGTTATAGTGGCCCGCGTAACTTTCGTGTCACCTTGGAGTGGTGGAATCGCTGACTGTTACGCTTAGTTTGTCAACCTGAAGATCTAAAAATGTTTTCATCCCAAAACACCAATTAAGTGATCGTGAGCCTAACTATAAAACCACAAACTAGGTGCGTACCAACCGTGATTCAATGGTAGAATCCCATTGGAGTATTTGTGTCACATTTCATTCACGTTCGTCGGGAAATACTTCCAACATGAACACTCCAACTCGTGGAGCAATCAGGTAGCAACAGAGATCCACCAATCGCTTGTTAGATTATACATATATAAATAATATATAATTGTATACACAGCAGATACCCCGCTATCGCCCCCTTCTTTCCAACCGACCCTCGGCCTATCCCGCCGTGATTTGCTCAATGAACCGAACATCTGAGCTAAAAACTTAGCAAATTCCCCAACTCATCCGCCACCCGCATCCGCCAATCCCGCCAGATTTTCTTGGGCAGGTTCGCCCGAATGTTACATAGTAATCGAATCCCTGCAAAATTGGAAATAAATAACATTGGTAAATGAGAACTGCCAGCGTCT
>JAXMNL010001100.1:7691-24871 GCA_035128595.1 Eptatretus atami
TCAGAAGTACATTTGTACACATAAACAAAGTATCATTTGTACACATAAACGAAGTATCATTTGTACACATAAACTAAGTATCATTTGTATACATTTACCTCAGAAGTAAATTTGTACACATAAGGCCAAAAAAAAAAACGTTTCCTATTGCATGGCCAAAAAAAATTAGGTAGGTAGGTTGGGAATTTTTTTTTTTTGCCATGAATACATTCATACAACTCGATTAAAAATGTTTATTTTCCTTGGTGGTAGTGGTGGTAGTGAGTTGGGGTGGTGGTCGAGTGTAGGTGCTGGTAAGATACAAGTGGTGTGGTGATGTGGTGGTGCGATATAGCATACGCGTGAGTAGTGTGTGGGGTGGATAGTAGTGCTAGGTAGTCGTGGTGTGTAGTGAAGTGAGTGGTCAGATGGGGTGATGGATGGTACGTGGCGTGGTGGAATGAGTAGAAGTCGTACAGAGATGAAGTAGGTGGTAGATGGATGGTATACGGAAAGATGCGTGGTTGGTAGTGGGTAGTGTGGTGTGGACTGATAGGTAAAGTAGGGCAGTGGATGTGTGGTTAGGATACAGGTTCAGTAGTGTGGGGTGTTGTGTGGTTGTATGTTGCGTGGTAGTGATGGGGGTGATGGGCGCGTGGTGGTGGTGGTGCACTCGACTTGCTAAAATGCACTTTATTCTTTCTTAAATTTCCTATACATATTTAACAGTGCATGCATGCTGAAAATACGCATTGTTTATTAATATATAATATATATAATATAATATATATATATATAATATATATATTTGAAAAGTTTTTAACAGCAAGTCTAGTGCATTTTTGCAAGTCTATTGCACCACCACTACACCACCACACCACCCACCACCAATCACACACTGTCACAATCACCAACATGTCACCCATCCATTAACCACCACAATAGGTGAAACTAACAGTGAAAAGACCGATCCACAAAGCAGTCCTCGTGCGCGTTTGACTCAGGCGCCCTCATTTTGAAACTCTCACTGACGTAACACGCGGCATTCAAAATGGCGGCGCCCGAGTCTAAATTGTCAACAAAAATTGTGGGGTCGCATATAAAAGCAATGGGTCGGTAGGAAACCGGAAACAAACTCCTTTTTTTGTTTGGCCTAAACTAAGTATCATTTGTACACATAAACTAAGTATCATTTGTACACATTTACCTCAGAAGTATATTTGTACACATAAACTAAGTAGCATTTGTAGCACATTAAAACCAAGTATCATTTGTACACATTACCTCAGACAAGTATATTTGTTACACATAAACTAAGTATATTTGTACACTTTACTCAGAAGTAATTGTACACATAAACCTAAGTATCATTTTGTACACATTTACCTCAGAAGTACTTATGTACACATAAAACTAAGTATCATTTGTACACATTTATCAGAAGTACATTTGTTCACATAACGAAGTATTATTTGTTCACATTTACCTCAGAAAGTACATTTGTACACATGAACTAGGTATTATTTGTACACATTTTCCTCAGAAGTACATGTGTAACACATAAACTAAGTATCATTTGTACACATTTACCTCAGAAAGTACATTTTGTACACATAAACTAAGTATCATTTTGTACACATTTACCTAAAGTACATTTGTCACATAAACTAAGTATCATTGTACACAATTTACCTCAGAAGATACATTATGTATCACATTTACCTCAGAAGTACATTTGTACACATTTACCTCAGAAGTACATTTGTAACACATCAACTAGTATCATTTGTACACATTTTCCTCAGAAGTACATTTGTCACATAAAATAAGTATCATTTGTACACATTCACCTGAAGAATATCATTTGTCACACATAAACTAAGTATCATTTGTTCACATAAACTAAATATCATTTGTACACATAACTAAGTATCATTTGTACACAATTTACCTCAGAAGTATCATTTGTTCACAAAAACGAAGTATCATTTGTACACATTATACCTCAGAAGTACATTTATACATGTAAAGGAAGTATCATTATGTACACATAAACTAAGATCATTTGTACACATAAACTAAGTATTATTTGTAACCATTTACCTCAGAAGTACATTTAGTACACATAAACGAAGTAACATTTGTACACATAAACTAAGTATCATTTGTACAATTTACCTCAGAAGTACATGTGTACACATAAACTAAGTATTATTTGTACACATTTACCTCAGAAGTACATTTGTACACATAAAGTATCTTTGTACACATTTACCTCAAAAGTATATTTTGTACACATAAACTAAGTATTATTTGTACACCTATTACCTCAGAAGTCCATTTGTACACATTTACCTCAGAAGTATTTGTTTCACATCAACACGAGTATTATTTGTTCACATTTACCTCAGAAGTTAACATTTGTACACATAACTAAGTATTTATTTGTAACACATTTTCCTACAGAAGTACATGTTACACATAAACTAAGTATCATTTGTACACATTTACCTCAGAAGTAAATTTGTACACATAAACTAAGTATCATTTGTACACATAAACTAAGTATCATTTTGTACACATTTAACCTCAGAATACATTTGTACAATTTACCTCAGAAGTACATTTGTACACATTTTACTCAGAAGTACATTTGTACACATAAACTAAGTATCCTTTGTACACATTTACCTCAGGAAGTACATTTGTACACATCAACTAAGTATCATTTGTACACATTTTTCCTCAAGAAGTACATTATGTACACATAAAATAAGTATCATTTGTACAATTCACCTGAGAAGTATCATTTGTACACATAAACTAAGTATCATTTTGTTCACATAAACCTAAATATCATTTTGTACACATAAACTAGTATCATTTGTACACATTTACCTCAGAAGTATCAATTTGTTTCACAAAAAGCGAAAGTATACAATTTGTACACATTATAACCTAGAAAGTACATTTAATACATGTAAAAGGAAGTATCATTTGTACACATAAACTAAGAATCATCTATTGTACACATAAAACTAAGTAGTATTTTAACACATTTACCTCAGAATAACATTAATGTAAATAAACGAAGTAAATTTGTACACATAACTAAGTATCATTTGTACACATTTACTCAGAAGTACATGTGTACACATAAACTAAGATATTATTTGTACACATTTACTCCAGAAGTACATTTGTGAACATAAACCAAGTATCATTTGTACACATTTACCATCAGAAGTATATTTGTACACATAACTAAGTATTATTTGTACCTTACCTCAGAAGTAATGTGTACATAAACTAAGTATCAATTTGTACACATTTCCTCAGAAGTAAATTTGTACACATAAACATAAGTACATTCATTTGTACACATTTACCTCAGAAGTACATTTGTACACATTTACCTCAGAAGTTACATTTTTGTACACATTTACTCAGTACATGTACACATACTATAGTACATACACATAAACAAGTATCCTTTGTACACATTGTCACCTCAGAAGTACATTATGTAACACATCAACTAAGTATCATTTGTACACATTTTCCTCAGAAGTAATTTGTACACATAAAATAGTAATCATTTGTACACATAAATAAAGTATCATTTGTAACATTCCACTCTGAGAAGTATCATTTGTACAACATAAACTAAGTATCATTTGTTCACATAAACTAAATATCATTTGTACACATTTACCTCAGAAGTATCATTTGTTTTCACAAAAACGAAGTATCATTTGTACACATTTACCTCCAGAAGTATCATTTGTTCACAAAAACGAGTATCATTTGTTACACATTTACCTTAGAAGTACATTTATACATGTAAGGAAAGTATCATTTGTACACATAAACTAAGAATCATTTGTACACATAAACTAAGTTTATTTGTACACATTTACCTCAGAAGTACATTGTACACATAAACGAAGTAACCATTTGTACCATAAACTAAGTAGCTTTGTCACATTTACCTCAGAGTACATTTGTACACATAAACTAAGCATCATTTGTAAACATTTATCTCAGAAGTACATTTGTACACATAAACTAAGTATCATTTGCACACATTTACCTTAGAAGTATCATTATTTACACAATAAACTAAGTATCATTTGTAACATAAACGAAGTATTCAATTTGTACACATTTACCTCAGAAGTATCATTTGTTCACATAAACTAAGTAATATTTACACATTTAACTCAGAGAGTACATTTTGTACACATATACGAAGTATCATTTGTACACATTTACCTCAGAAGTACATTTGTACACATATACGAGGTATCATTTTGTACACATAAACTAAGTATCATTTGTACACATAAACTAATATTATTTTGTACACATTTAACCTCAGAAGTACATT
The DNA here is from genome assembly GCA_035128595.1 of Eptatretus atami. Classification (NCBI taxonomy): domain Eukaryota; kingdom Metazoa; phylum Chordata; class Myxini; order Myxiniformes; family Myxinidae; genus Eptatretus; species Eptatretus atami. Next base: position 12,061 of record JAXMNL010001100.1, read on the forward strand.
TGGTACACATAAACTAATTATTATTGTAAACACATAAACTAAGTATCATTTGTAGACATAAACTGAGTATTATTTGTACACATTTACCTCAGATGTACATTTGTACACATAAACGAAGTATATATTTGTATACATTTACCTCAGAATGTAACATTTGTACACATAAACGAAATATATTTGTACACATTTACCATCAGAAGTACTTTGTACACATTTTACCTCAGAAGTACATTTTTTACACATAAACTAAATATTATTTGTACACATTCACCTCAGAAGTACAATTTGTACACATAACGAAGTATCATTTGTGACACATTTAACCTCAGAAGTACAATTTGTACAATAAACGAAGTAATCATTTGTATCATAAACTAGTGTCATTTGTACACATTTACCTGAAGAGTACATTTGTACACATAAACTAAGTATCAATTTGCACCACATAAACTAAGTATCGTTTGGTTCACATTTACCTCAGAAGTACATTTTGAAACACTTTACCTGCAGAAGTACATATTTGTACACATAAACTAAGTATCATTTGTACACATTTCCCTCAGAAGTACATTTGTACACATAAACTAAGTATCATTTGTACACATTTACCTCAGAAGTGCATTTGTACACATAAACGAAGTATCATTTGGTACACATTTACCTCAGAAGTACATTTGTAACACATAAACTAAGTATCATTTGTACACATTTACCTCAGAAGTGCATTTTGTACACATAAACGAGAGTATCATTGTACACATTACCTCAGAAGTACATTTGTAACAACATAAACGAAGTATCAATTTGTTCACATTTACTCAGAAGTACATTGGTACACAATATACGAGTATCATTTGTACACATAAATAAGTATCATTTGTACACATAAACTAAGTATTATTTGTAACATTTTACCTCAGAAGTACATTTGTACACATAAACTAAGTATTATTTGTAACATAAACTAAGTTATCATTTTGTAGACATAAACTGAGTATTAATATGTACACATTTACCCTCAGATGTACATTTTGTACACATCAACGAAGTATCTTGTACACATTTACCTCAGATGTACATTTGTACACATAAACGAAATATCTTTGTACACATTTACCTCAGAAGTACATTTGTACACATTACCTCAGAAGTACATTTTTACACATAAACTAAGTATTATTTGTACATCAATTCACCTCAGAAGTACATTTGGTACACATAAACTAAGTATCATTTGTACACATAAAGAAGTATCACATAAAACTGTTATGTACACATTTTACCTCAGAAGTACATTTGTAACATAAACTAAGTCATTTGCACACATAAACTAAGTATCGTTGGTACACATTTACCTCAGAAGTACATTTGTACACATTTACGTCAGAAGTACATTGTACACATTTACCTCAAAGAAATTTGTACACATTTACCTCAGAAGTACATTGTACACATAAACAAAGTATCATTTATACACATAAAATAAGTAATTCATTTGTACACATTTACCTCAGAAGTACATTTGTACAACTATAAACGAAGTATCATTTGTACACATTTACCTCAGAAGTACATTTGTACACATAAACTAAGTATCATTTGTACACATTTACCTCAGAAGTTGCATTTGTCACATAACAAAGTATCATTTGTACACATAAACAAGTATCATTTGTACACATTTACCTCAGAAGTACATTTTGACACATAAACTAAGTATCATTTGTACACATTTACTCAGAATTACATTTGTACAGCATATCCGAAGTCATCATTTGTACACATATAAACTAAAGTATCTTTTGTACACATTTACCTCAGAAGTAACATTTGTACATAAACGAAGTATCATTTGTACACATAAACGAAGTATCCATTTTACACATTTACCTCAAAAGTACATTTGTACACGATAAACGAGTAACATTTGTACACATAAACAAAGTATACATTTGTACACAGAAACTAAGTATGCGTTTGTACACTTTTTACCTCAGAAGTACATTTGTACATATAAACTAAGTATTATTTGTACACATTTACCTCAGAAGTTACATTTGTACATATAAACTAATATCATTTGTACACTTTTAACCTCAGAAGTACAAATTTGTACATATAAACTTAGTATTATATTTGTTCACATTTACCTCAGAAGTACATTTGTAAACAGATACTATAGTACATTTATACACTCAAGTAGATTTGTACATATAACTAAGTATTTATTGTACACTTTTACCCTCAGAGTACATTTGTACATATAAACTAAGTATCATTTGTACACTTTACCTCAGAAGTACATTTGTACATATAAATAAGTATCATTTGTAACACACTTTACCCAGAAGTACATTTGTTACATATAAACTAAGTATTATTTGTAACAAATTTACCTGAGAAGTAACATTCTACACATAAACTAAGTATCATTTGCAACACATAAACTAGGTATCGTTTGTACACATTTACCCTCAGAAGTAACAATTTGAACACATTTACTCACGAAGTACATTTGTACACATAAACTAAGTATCATTGTACACATTTCCCTCAGAAGTACATTTGTACACATAAACTAAGTATCATTTGTACACATTTACCTCAGAAGGCATTTGTACACATAAACGAAGTATCATTTGTACACATTTACCTCAGAAGTCATTGTACACATAAACTAAGTATCATTTGTACACATTTACCTCAGAAGTGCCATTTGTACACATAAACGAAGTATCATTTGTACACATTTACCCAGAAGTACATTTGTACACATAAACGAAGTTATCATTTGTTCACATTTCCTCAGAGAGTACAATTTGTACACATATACGAAGTATCATTTGTACACATAAACTAAGTATCATTTGTACAATAAACTAAGTTTATTATTTGTACACATTTACCTCAGAGTACATTTGTACACATAAACTAGTATTATTTGTACACATAAACTAAGTATCATTTGTAGAACATAAACTGAGTATTATTTGTACCATTTACATCAGATGTACATTTGTACCATCACGAAGTATCATTTGTACACATTTACCTCAGATGTACATTTGTACATAAACGAAATATCATTTGTACCACATTTACCTCAGAAGTACATTTGTACACATTTACCTCAGAAGTACATTTTTACACATAAACTAAGTTATTATTTGTACACATTCACCTCAGAAGTAACATTTGTATACACATAAACTGAAGTATCATTTGTACACATAAACAAGTAATCATTGTAAGCACATTTACCTCAGAAGTAACATTTGTACACATATAAGTATCATTTGCAACATAATACGTATCGTTGTAAACAATTTCCTCTAGAGTACATTGTACACATTTACGTCAGAGTACATTGTACAACATTACCTCAGAAGTACATTTGTACAGCATTCTACCTCAGAGTACATTTGTACACATAACACAAAGTTTCATTTTACACTTTACCTCAGAGTACATTGTACATATAAACTAAGTAATCATTGTACACATTTACCTCGAAGTGCAATTTGTACACATAAATAAGTATCATTTGTACACATAAACCAAGTATCATTTGTACACATTTACCTCAGAAGTACATTTTGTACACATAAATAAGTTCATTTGTACACAATTTACCTCAGAATACATTTGTACATATCCGAAGTATCATTTTCACATAAACTAAGTATCTTTTGTACACATTTACGACTCAGAAGTACATTTGTACACATAAACGAAGTATCATTTGTACACATAAACGAAGTATCATTTGTACACATTTACCCTCAAAGTACATTGTAACAATTAAACGAAGTTTTTGTACACATAAACAAAGTATCATTTGTAGCAGCAGAAACTAAGCTATCGTTTGTTAACCTTTTACCTCAAGAAGTACTTTGTACATTATAAACTAGATACTATTTGTAAACATTTACCTCAGAAGTCATATTGTACATATAAATAAGTTATCTTGTACACTTTTTTACTTCAGAAGTACATTGTAATATAAACATTAGTATTTATTTGTTCACTTATTACTCAGAGTACTATTTGTACACATTAAACTAAGTATATTCTGTACACTTTTACCTCGAAGTAATTTGTACATATAACTAAGTATTATTTGTACACTTTTAGCCTCAGAAGTATCATTTGTAAATATAACAAGTATCATTTGTAACTTTTACGTCAGAGTACATTTGTACATATAAACTACAGTATTCATTTGATACACATTTACCTCAGAAGTACATCTTGTACATATAACTAAGTATTATTTGTACACATTTACTCAGGAGTAATTTGTTCACTTAAAGATAACATTTTTTACATAACGAAAGTATATTTATACACATTTACCTCAGAAGTACATTGTACACAAACTAAACTATCATTTGTACGCTAAATTAAGTATCATTTGTAACACATTTACTCAGAAGTACTTTGTTACACATAAAATTAAGTATTATTGTACAATTAATCAGAAGTTCATTTTGTACACATTAAATAAGTATTCATTTGTGCACATATTACGCTCCAGAAGTACATTTGTACTACATAAACGAAGTTATCATTGCACAATTTACCTCAGAAGTACATATTGTAACGATCAACTAAGTATACATTTGTACACATTTTCTCAAAAGTACATTTGTAACACATAAATAAGTATCATTTGCTAACATTCACTGCGAAGTATATTTGTTTCACCATAAACTAAGTATCATTTGCTACAATTAAACTAAGGTATCAATTTGTTCACATTTACCTCAGAGTATCCATTTGTTCACAACCAATGAAGTATCATTTGTAACATTTTATCCCTCAGAAGTAACATTATATACATGTAAGGAAGTATCATTTGTACACATAACTAAGATCATTTGTTACACATAAACTAGTATTATTGTACACCATTTAACCTGCAGAAGTACATTTGTCAACATAACGAAAACATTTTACCATAGACTAGATATCATTTGTACACATTACCCTCAGAGTAATGTGTAACATAAACTAAGTATTATTTGTCACATTTCCTCAGAAGTACATTTGTACACGATAAACGAAGTAACATTTGTCACATAACTAAGTAGCCATTTGTACAACATTTACCTCAGAAGTACATTTGGTACACATAACTAAGCAATCATTTGTAACATTCTAATTCAGAAGTACATTTGTACACATAAACTAAGTATCATTTTTTGCAGCACATTACCTTAGAAGTATCATTTACACATAAACTAAGTATCATTTGTACCACATCCTAGAGACGACAAACAAGTATCATTTGTCACATTTACTCAGAAGTATCATTTGTTCATCCAAACTAAGTATCATTTGTACACATTTACTCAGAAGTACATTTGAACATATACGAGTATCATTTGTACACATTTAACCTAGAAGTACATTTGTACACATATACGAGGTTATCTTTGTACACATAAACTAAGTATCATTTGTACAATAACTAAGTATTTTTGTACACTTTACTCTCAGAAGTTAATTTGTAACACATAAAATAATTATTATTTGACAAATAAACTAAGTATCATTTGATAGACATACTGAGTGATTATTGTTACAGATTTACCTCAGATGTACATTTTGTACACATCGAAACGAAGTAATATTGTATCATTTACCTCACGGTGTACATTTGTACACATAAACGAAAATATTCATTTGTAAACATTTACCTCGAAGCTACATTTGTACACATTTACCTCGAAGACATTTTACACATAAAACTAAATATATTTGTACACAATTCACCCTCAGAAGTACATTTGGTACACACATAACTAAGTTATATTTGTACACATAAACGAAGTACTCAAATTTGTACAATTACCTCAGAAGTACATTGTAACCATAAATCGAAGTAGTCATTTGTTACATAACTAAGTGTCATTTAACCATTTCCTGAGAAAGTACATTGGTACACACTAAATAAGTATCATTTGCACACAAAAACTAAGTATCGTTTGATACACATTTACTCAGAAGTACTTTGAACAACATTTAACCTCAGAGTAATCTTGTACAATAAACTACAGTATCATTTGTACACATTTACCTCAGAAGTGCATTTGTACAATAACGAAGTATTTCATTTGTACACTTTACCTAGAAGTAACATTTGGTACACATAAACTAAGTATCATTGTACACTTTACCTCAGAGTGCCATTTGTAACACATAACGATAAGTTTCATTTGTACCACATTTACCTTCAGAAGTACATTCTGTACACATAAACGAGTTCATTTGTTACATTTACTCAGAAAGTACATTTCGACACATATACGAAGTATCATTTGTACACATAAACTAAGTACATTCTAGTCACATAACTAAGTATTATTTGTACACATTTACCTACAGAAGTACATTTGTACACATAGATAACTAAGTATTATTTGTACACGATAAAACTGAAGATATCATTTTGTAGACATAACTGAGTATTTATTGTACACATTTACGTCAGATGTACATTTGTACCATCAACGAGAGTATCATTATGTACACTTTACCTAAGATGTACATTTGTACACATAACGAAATATCTTTTGTACACATTTAGTCCTCAGACGTACATTTGTTACATTTACCTCAGAAGTCATTTTTACACATAAATAAGTATCTATTGTAACATTCACCTCAGAAGTACCTTTGTACACATAAACTAAGTAATCATTTCTGTACACATTAACGAAGTTCATTTTGTACCACTTTTACTCAGAGTAACATTTGTACACTAACTACAGTATATTTGCACACATACAAACTAAGTATCATTTGTACACATTTACCTCAGAAGTACATTTGTACACATTTACGTTCAGATACATTTGTACCATTTACCTCAGAAGTAACATGTTGTTACACATAAGACAAGTATCATTTATAAATTAAACTAAGTATCATTTGTTACCATTTACCTCGAGTACATTTGTACAACATAAACGAAGTATTATTTGTACACATTTACCTCAGAAGTACATTTGTAACATAACTAAGTATCATTTGAGTACACATTTACCTCCAGAAGTGATTATGGTACCATAACTAAGTCATCATTTGCTACACATAAACTAAGTGATCATTTTGTACACATTTACCTCAGAAAGTAATTTGTACACATAACTAAGTATCATTTGATACACATTTACGTCCAGAGATTAACATTTTACACATAATTCCAAGTATCATTTGTACATAAACTGTTCTTTACATTTACCTCAGAAGTACATTATGTACACACAACGAAGTTCATTTGTACACATAACGAAAGTATTCATTTGTACACATTACCTCAAAGTACATTGTGTTAACATAAACGAAGTAGTCATTTGTACAACATTAACAAAGTATCATTGTACACAGAAACTAAGTATTCCGTTTGTACACTTTTACTCAGAGTACATTTGTTACAGTATAAACTAAGTATTATTTGTACAACGTTTACCTCGAAGTACTTTGTACATATAAACTAAGTATCATTGTAACTTTACTCAGAAGTCATTTGTAGCATGATAAAACTTAGTAGTTATTTGTTCACATTTACCTCAGAAGTACATTTGTACACATAAACTAGTATCATTGTTACACTTTTACCTCAGAAGTAATTTGTATACATATAAACTAAGTATTATTTGTTACACTTTTACCTCAGAAGTAAGTTTGTAACATATAAACTAGAGTATTATTTGTACACATTTTACCTCAAAGTACATTTGTACATATAACTAGTATATTTTGTACAACATTTTACCTCAGGAGTACAATTTGTACACTAAACGAAGATTCATTTATCACATAAACGAAGTATCATTTTATACACATTTATATTGTTCCCTCAGAAGTACATTTTACACATAACTAAATATCATTTGTACGCATAAACTTAGTCATCAATTTTGTTACAATTTACCTCCAGAAGTACCATTTGTACTATAAACTAAGTATTATTTGTACACATTTACCTCAGAGTACATTTGTACATATAAACTAAGTATCAATTTGTCACTTTTCCTCAGAAAGTACATTTGTACATATAAACTTAGTATTATTTGTTCACATTTACTCCCAGAAAGTACTTTGTACACATAAACTAAGTATCATTTGCACTTTTAACCTCAGAAGTACATTTGACATTAAACTAAGTATTATTTGTAACACTTTTACCTCCAGAATAATTTGTACATATAAACTAAGTATCATTGTACACACTTTACTAAAGTAATTTTACACTAATAAACTAAGTATTATTGTACACATTTACCTCAGGGGTACATTGTAGCACATAAACGAAGTAATCATTGTACCAAATACAACGAAGTATCATTTGCACAATTTACCAGAAGTATCATTTTTACACATCAAACTAAGTATCATTTGTTACACATATTTCCTCAGAAGTACATTTGTTACATAAAATAAGTATCATTTGTACACATTCACTGAGAAGTATCATTTTGTTACATAACTAGTATCATTTGACACATAACTAAGTATTTTGTCACATTTACTAATAATTCAAAAACGATATCAACATTTGACTCAGATATATACATTGAATATAATGTACATAATTTACTCAGAAGATCATTGTTACACATAACAAGTATCATTTGTACACATTTACCTATGTTTTAAAAGAAGTATCATTTGTACACATTAAAACTGAGTAATCATTTCTGGTACACATAACACTAAGTTCATTTGTACACATTACCTCAGAAGTACTAATGTGTAACACATAAACATAGTATACATTTGTACACCATAATAGTTACCCTTCAATGACTAGTACAATTGTACACTAAAACTAAGTCATTATTTGTTCACAATTTATCTCAGAAGTAAATTTGTACACAATAACTAAGCTATCAATTTGTACACATTCTATCCCTCAAAGTCACATTTGTACATATAAACTAAAGTATCTATTTGACACATTTACCTCAGAAGTACAATTTTGTACACATACTACAACTTAAAAACGGTACTCATTTGTGTAACACTTTTTACCTCAGAGTATCATTTGATACATAATAATTAGTATATTTGTTAATTTACAATCAGAAGTACATTTGTACACATAAACACAGTATCATTTGTACAGACATTTAAACCGGCTACAGAAGTTACTTTGTACAAACGATTAAACAAGTATCATTTGCACACATTTACCTCAGAAGTACATTTGTTACACAATAAACTAAATATTCATTTGTAACGCATATAACTTAGTATCATTTTTGTAACAACAATTAACACCCCTCAGAAGGTAATTTGTACATATAAAAAACTAAAGTATTATTTGGTACATCACATTTACCCCGCCTCAGAAAGGTACAATTTGTACATATATACTAAGTATCATTTGTACACATTTTATCCTCGAAGTTACATTTGTACACATAAAACTTAAGTATCATTATGTACACATAACTAAGTATCCGTTTGTACGACGAGCATATTTACCTCAGAAGTAAATTTGTACAATACCATTTAACCAACTTCAGAAGTACATTTGTACAATAAAAACGATAACTAAGGAATCATTGTACAAGTCATTTAACATCAAGAAGTAATTTTACACATAAAACAAAGTATCATTTATATTAAATACACTACAATTTTTACCCCACTCCAATAAGTACAAAAATGCACACCATAGAACAAGTAATCATTTTATATACACATGAAGTAAAGTATCATTTGTACACATATTACCAATCAGATAGTATACAACATTTGGTTACAACATAAATAAAAGTAATCCATTTGTACGAAACACATATGATAAATAAACTAGTATCGTTTGTACATAAAAAACATTACTCCCAACCCGACCCTCAGAAGTAATTTTAACACATTTACCCCCTTTACTGCCGCCTGTGTCAGAAGAACACATTTGTAAAACATAAACTACAAGTATTAATTTGAACATAATGGATAAACTAAAGTTATCCTATTTGTAGACAAATAAAACTGAAGTAATCTTTTGTACACATTTTACCATCTCAGATGGGTACAAAATTTCCCGAAACACATAACGAAGTATATTTAGTAAAAACCATACAAGAAAAATAAATGAAAAACAAAAAAACCTCCAACCCCAACCCGAGTCCCACTTACCTCAAGAATGTACAATTGTACAAACCATAAACGAAATATCATTTGGTACAAAACATTTAACCTAGAAGTACAATTTTACAAACATTTAAACAAAACACCGCTCATACGAGAAACCCGCGGCCGCCGCTCAGAAGTACATTTTGTACAACTAAAACTAAACGTATTATTTGGTTAACACCTTCACCTACCTCAGGTCATTTGTAACACAACATAACGTTAAGTATCAATTTGTTGTACAACATACGAGTACCACTGCCACCATTTGTGCACAATTTACCGCCGACCCCCTCAGAGTCAATTTGGTCACATAACGAAGTATCATTTGTATAACAATAACAAGTATCATATGGTACACAATATAACACATTTTACCTCAGAGTCAATGTGTACAACATAAACTTAGTTATCATTGAAACACGATAAACTAAGTATCTGTGTGTACACATTTACCCTCAAGAAGTACTTTGTACACTTAAACTAAGTATCCATTTGTAAAAACAAACAAAAAACATTTCCTGATAAAGTAACATTTGTTTAAACACAATATAAACGAATTATCCATTTGTACACATTTACCTCAGAAGTACAAGATTTGTTATATACAACAAGTGTCACATAAACTAGTTATCATTTGTACAACATTTTAAACCTCAGAATGTGGCATTTTGTACACATGAACTCTAAGTATCATTTGTACAACATAACTCAGTAACCATTTTGTTCACATTTAAACTCAGAAAGTACATTTGTAAATACATAAACTAAGTATCATTTTTACACATAAACACTAGTATCACGATTTGTACTACAAATTTACCACTTAGAAAGTACAATTTGGTTACCTTATAGCATTAAAACTAGTTTATTTGTACAGATACTTTTTCCTCCCCTCAGAAAGTAATCATTTGTTCCACGATAAACTAGTTATCATTTGTACAACCTAAACTATACCTAGTATATTTGTACACAAAACACTTTACCCACTAAGTATCAATTGTACACATTTTACCCTCCCCGCCTCACAGAAGTACAATTTTGTAGTACAAAACAATAACTAAGTTTTAATTTGTACACACAGATTTTCCCTCAGAAGTATCATTTGTACACAAACTAAGTATCATTTTGTTCCACTTTATAAACTAAGTTCATTTGTACACATAAAACTAAGTACATTTTGTTAACAAACATTTCCCCCTCAGAAGTATCATTTGGTTCAATAAACTCTAAAGAATCATTTGTACACACATAAACGAAGTAATATTTTGTCAAATAAACAAACGGGATTTAACCGGATTTACCCCTCAGAAGTAAATGTGTACGAATAACTAAGTATCCATTTGAACAACGATAAACTAAGTATCACAGTTGTACACATTTACCCTTATCAGAAGTACATTTGTACACATAAAAAACTAGTATCCATTTGTATCACATTTTCCCTGAGAAGGTTACATTTTTGTTCATACCATAACGAATTTATTCATTTTGTACATTTACTCTACCGGCTACTTCACTCAGAAGTACATTTGTACATAAACATAACTAACTATCATTTGTACAATTTACTCGCTCAGAAGTGCTTTGTACACACATAAAAAGTATCATTTGTACACTATAACTCAGTAACATTTGGTTCAAACTATTTAACCCCACCGCCCCCTACCGACCTTCAGAGAAGTACATTTTGTACACATATAACTAAGTTCATTTGTACAAACTACATACAAGAGCACACTAAGTATCATTTGGTAAAAAAAACATTTACCCGGCTTAGAAGTACTATTTGTAACAATGAGAACTAATTTTTATTTGTACACATTTTTCCCCCTCAGAGTATCATTGTACACAAAACATAAACTAAGTTATCATTTGTCCACGATTAAACTAAGTATCATTTGGTACACAAGAACAAACAACTAAGTATGCATTTGTACAGACTTTACCGTCAGAAGTAATTGTACTAAAACCATAACTAAGGTTTTATTTGTAAATACATTTTCCTCAAGAAGTATCTTTGGTGAACACATAAACTAGTATCGCATTTGTTCACATATATAACTAAGTTATTCTATTTGTAACAAGCATAAACTAGTATCATTTGTAACCACAATTTAACCTAACCCCACCTTCTCCAACCCCTCAGAAGTAATCCACATTTGTAAATACATCACCAGAATCATTTGTACAACACATAACGGGAAGTCTTATTTGTACGACAAAAAAACATTTACCTCAGAAGTACATTTGTAATTACAACATAAACGAAGTAATCAATTTGTACCATAAACTATAGTAATCAGATTTTGTACAAGAACGATTTAACCCTACTCTCAGAGTTAATAATGTGCAAACATAAACTAAGTATTTTATTTGTACACATTTACCCTCAGAAGTTACATTTGTACACGGAATAAATCTAATTAATTCCATTTTGTACACGATTTTCTTCCTTCCTTAGAGAAGTACAAAATTTGTAATTACAAAACAAACTCATAACAGAAAGTAATTTTATTTGTACAAAAAAAAAACATTTACCCTCAAAGTACAATTGAAACAATTCATGAAAATTGACAACATAATAAAAATAGACTAAGCGTATCATTTGTAGCACCACATAAAACTAGTATCGTGTTGTACACATTTAGGCTCGCAAAGA
>JAXMNL010001102.1:11220-21787 GCA_035128595.1 Eptatretus atami
TTGCTGTTCTTTACCTCTTTGGGCCTTGCTGTTCTTTACCTCTTTGGGTCTTGCTGTTGAATCATCAGTAAAAATTATTTATTTCACAACTACACACATGAACACTTTTAACCCCTTTCACCCAGTCCATGTGCTTGGCTCTCATGACCACTCTTGCCCGTCACCGATACAAATTCCCAACTCACCTGCGTACCACCAAAGTAAAGCTTGGCAAGTCGTGACGACAGGGAAAGGTAAATCCAGCTTTTGCAATTACCACGAGGGCGCTTGTTCGATCATGGCAGTACCTGCTTCAGCCAATCTTCTCATTGTTACCCATGCCAATTAAAACCCAGAGCTCTCTTCCCAAACTGAGAACCCATGAAACAATAACTTTCCACAGATGTGCCAGTTAGTTGGCTGGTGGGTGGTACTCAAACCTGGGTCCATGCGGTTTGACCTGCGTCCATAGAACAGCCCAACATGGCGGGTCGTCACCTGATGGTTGTCCCTGAGTCGAGGTCGCATGCTCGGGAAGTCAGCTTCTTATGCCTTGATCTTATGCTTCTTCTGTGTTATGCCCTGACTGACTGGTGGTGCCTCATGCAAGGTGCAGCCTGCAACAACTCCCCATCGTGGTCCTCTCAGCATAAATTACAGGGAGGGACCGCCTCAATATCCAGGAAGTCACAACCCCTTCAAGGGGCCTGCGACTCCAACAGCCAGAGACAATCGCTTGGACGGTGCCGCGATGGACTGAGGACAAACGACACCATGACTCACCATCGGGCCTGCATAGTACCACACCCAGTTCCTGCCAGGCCAGTTCCCCAGGTACCTGGCACTTCCCAATTTCCCAGAGGGGCAATCTCTCATGAGGCCGGCCCTATTAGACCCCGCTTGTCCGAATTCAGGAGCTCGGGGACTAACTCCTCAAGAGCTGCTCTAAAATATATTTAAACAAGAATTCTTCTGAAATAAAAAGAAAGAATGTTTCCAAATGCGGCTGAGTACAATAACCCTGTTGTTTTAGGCCTGTTCGCCCGCCCTGGCGGCTGCTCCTGGCCTGAGCCTCCCGCTCCTTCATTTCCCCATTATCATGAGCAGCCAACTGCTCATGACTCCACAATGCCAACATCTCCACAACAAAAGCAACCCAAACTTCCTTTTCCATCTCCCCTGCCACGTGGCTGTCACCACAACTGTGCGTGGCATCGACGCCGCCGGGTGCCGAGTCGACCCTACGGGTCCACCACGAACCCCTGGGTCCCGGTACGACCCTCAACACCAACTCATTCTACTCGATGGGCTTAGCCACTCACCAACGGAGGTCCGAACCGCTCACCAGCATAATTCAGACCTCGCTCCCACACTGTGTAGGCTCGACGCTGCTACACACGTCGCAGGCTCGGAGACCTGGCTCAGGCTTGGCTGCCTGCGCATATACCAGAGCTGGCATCGTGTCTCACCCTGTTGGTCCCGTGGCGCCAATGGAACCCTGTTGCGTCCAAGTGTGTGCCCGCGAGTATTGGACCGCACACCACAGAGGTTGCTTCGCAAACTACGGAGCCCACCTGCTTCGCTCCCTCTGAACCCTGTATTTGGTTCTTCACGTGAACGGTCTCTTCCCACCTGAGCAGAACGACATCCACACTGGCGCAATGTCCTTCCAGGCCATTATTACCATTTCAACACGTCCCGATTAATCACAAATAATTACTTTACGCTTTAGATAGACATTCACTTGAAGGAAATAACCGTTCCATTTCACACATTATTAACCTTAACAGCCATTTCCACAACAATATTTTATTCGCCCGTTCACTCTCTCCATACCGACCCCTCGAACCGAAAGGTTGCTTATTTCGCTCTCTTCTGTGTCTCTGTCTCTCTCTCTGTCTCTCTCTCTCTCTCTCTCTCTCTCCTTTCTCTCTCTCTCTTCTCTCTCTCTCTCTCTCTCTCTCTCTCTTCTCTCTCTCTTTCTCTCTGTCTGTCTCTCTCTCTCTCTCTCTCTCTCTCTCTCTCTCTTCTGTCTCGTCTCTGTCTCTCTCTGTCTCTCGTCTCTCTCTCTCTCTCTCTCTCTCTCTCTCTCTCTCTCTCTCTCTGTCTCTCTGTCTCTCTCTCTCTTCTCTCTCTCTGTCTCTCTCTCTCTCTCTCTCTCTCTCTCTCTCTCTCTCTCTCTCCTTCTCTCTCTCTTCTCTCTCTCTCTCTCTCTCTCTCTCTCTTCCCTCTGTCTCTCTCCTCTCCTCTCTCTGTCTCTCTCTCTCTCTCTCTCTCTCTCTCTCTCTTCTCTCTCTCTCTCTCTCGCTCTGTCTGTCTCTTCTTGTTCTCTCTCTCTGTCTGTCTCTGTCTCTCGCTCTCTCTCTCTCGTCTTCCTGTTTCTTCTCTGTCTCTCTGTCTCTGTCTCTGTCTCTGTCTCTCTCTCTCTCTCTCTTCTCTCCTCTCTCTCTCTCTCTCTCTTCCTTCTTCTCTCTCCTCTCTCCTCTTTCTCTCTCTGTCTTCTCTCTCTCTCTTCTCTCTCTCTCTCTCTCTCTCTCTCTTCTCTCTCTCTCTCTCTCTCTCTCTCTCTCTCTCTCTCTCTCTCTCTGTCTGTTCTGTCTCTCTGTCTCTGTCCTCTGTCTCTCTCCTCTCCTCTCTCTCCTCTTCTCCTCCTCCTCTCTTCTTCTCTCTCTCTCTCTCTCTCTCCTCCTCTCTCTCTCCTCTCTCTTCTCTCTCTCTCTCTCTCTCCTCTCTCCCCTCTCTCTCTTCCTTTTTTGTTGGTTCATCCACCTGCTCGTTTGTGTTTGGTCGCTTCCTCTTGACCCACTGTAAATATCGCACCCTTCATTAAATCATAATTATATTTCTTGTTCGGTGCTCTTTATTATTTTGCAAAATCTTAAAGTGCTTTGCAAACAGGATGGGGTGAGAAGAATCCAAAAGTGAAGAAAAAGCAGCTGTAAAAATCTGATTTTGGAGACTTCATCGCATTGTCTCCTTTTTTTTGTTTTCTTCCTTGTATATTTTGCTTGATTAGTTAAACTGGTACACCACTCCCTGTGGGAGTGGCAGTCGGAAGGGTCATGTTGTTATCCTCTGTGGGGTATATAGATGACAGTCGATCTACACTCGGTCCGTCAGTCTGTGGAGGACACGATAAGCATGGAATGCCTCAAGGATGTTGGGATTCCTCCAGATTTATTTAAGTTTAGTGTTAAACAGCAGTAGCGACTGTTTGAAAGGTAATCATATGTGTTTGTGGTTTATAATATTTTTACTTGTGGGAGGGGTGACTTATGAAATGCAATAAGCTATTTTCCACAATAACTTGGTGTTTGATCCAAGGAGGAAAAACCCCTTGAGGAATGAGGGGTGGGTATTGTTCGGTGTCAATATTATTTTGTAGTAACATTAATTGGTTCACGAAAAATATTTTCACGAAAAAAATAAGTGAGCACTATTTTGTTATTGTTGGTGGTGTCTGTCTGTTGGGTGGTCGATCCAGTCGAAAAATAAAAAATAAAAATAAATTTTTTTTGGAAATTTGTTCTACCCTATTATCAGTTTTTTCCGTCGATCTGCTTGTCTGTCTGTCTGTCTGTCTGTTCGGTCCAGTGCTCCGTTAATACAAGGCGATTTCGATGAAACTTAGTGGGAGGTTCATACCATGACCTAGTTGTGTGCAAATGAGAACCGTTGCTATGGACACCACCATTGCCTAGCAACGCACTTTGAAATTTTTGAAAATCATAAAAAAAATTTAATTTTTTTGAAAATCAAAAATCGGGCCACGAGGACTGTGGGCAGTACATTCAGCCATATTGTCAAAAATTTCCAGCCGGATCCTATGAAAACTGTCGGAGAAGATAGACTTTGAATGAACCCTGGTCGAAAACAATAAAAAAACGAAGTTCGTTATATCTCAGGACATATGAGTCAGATATACATGAAACTGGTATGGTAGTTCATGGTATGTCCTAGTTATGTGTGAGAAAGAACCGTTGCTATGGACCCCTCCGTTGCTAGCAACGGCCGAAAAACCTCTAAATGTGGGGGTATTTTAACGAAAAAAACAATCTGCAGCATTAACCCTTTGAAGCTAGAATCATGAATTTTCTTGTGCTTAATCTCAAGTCATTCCCAATCGAACGGGCCCATCGCATCAGGTTTCTATTGGGTAGGCGACTACCATGTCCGCCTACCGGCTTGTCTATTCTGTCTGTCCCGCAATAGCTCCGTGGGTTTTGATCCGATCCTGATAAAATTTTGGTGGAGGTTTATATCATGATCTAGTTGTGTTTTCCTGAGAATGGGCGTCGTGCGCCCATTATGGGCGGAGCCACGCCCAAAAAACATGTGTTTTTAGGGGTAGCCGATTGTCAATTTGCATCTTCTCCGAGGGGTTTGTCGAATCTGACAGGGGTTTCGTATTTGGTTAGCCCAATGGCACCGTCATAGCCCCACGGAGCTCGATTTTTCATTTCCTGTCAAGGTCACAAGGTCACGAACAAAACATTGTTTTTAGGGGTAGCCGATTTCAATTTGCATCTTCTCCGAGGGGTTTGTCGAATCTGAGGGGTTTCGGTATTTGGTTAGCCCAATGGCACCTGCATAGCCCCACGGAGCTCGATTTTTCATCCCAAGGTCAAGGTCACAAGGTCATGAACAAAACATGTGTTTTTAGGGGGTAGCCATTTCAATTTGCATCTTCTCTGAGGGGTTGTCGAATCTGACAGGGGTTTCGGTATTTGGTTAGCCAATGGCACCTGCATAGCCCCACGGAGCTCGATTTTTCATTTTCGTCCCAAGGTCAAGGTCACAAGGTCACGAACTTAGAAAATTGCGAATTTTGACATAAAAATCCATCTTCTCCAGGGGGTTTGTCGAATCTGGCAGGGTTTCGGTATTTGTTTAGCAAAATGGCACCTGCATAGCCCCACGGAGCTCGATTTTTCATTTTTGTCCCAAAAGTCACAAACTTAGAAAATTGCGAATTTTGACATAAAAATCCATCTCTCCGAGGGGGTTTGTCGAATCTGGCAGGGGTTTCGGTATTTGGTTAGCCCAATCGCCCCTGCATAGCCCCACGGAGCTCGATTTTTCATTTTCGTCCCAAGGTCGTCACGAACTTAGAAAATTGCGAATTTTGACATAAAAATCATACGACCACCCAAACTTTGAGAGCTAGATGACAATATTGTTTATGCATAATCTTGAGGTCATTCCCACCTAAAGTCTTCAAACCATTTTGCTCTATCTCGAACACCTTGCCCGTGGCCCCCTTCAAGTTGTTTTTACGCTGATTTCATCAAAGTCTGGTTAATCCGAGGAGTGCGAAATGCCATATAGCCTATATGACGTTATATTGTTCCTGGAATGTTCAGAGGAAGTTTTGCACCAAAGGTCATAATCCTAGACCTTTGACCTTTAAAGTTCACAAAGGTCAAATTTTCAAAGTTGTGGGAATCGAACCGGGTTTTCGACCTTCTTCGACGAACTAAACTCATTAAGCTATAGCACGTATCCTGTTTCCTTATTTTAATGTCCACAACATTTGTTTTGTGACCTTTAAAGGTTATGCAAAGGTCAAATTTTGAAAGTTGTTGAACGAAACCGGTTTTCGACATTTTGCAGCTAATAACTGTCACTCGTACACATCATGTTGATCATTTTTTAACTTCGTCAAAAATTATCACATTGTCTCATCCTTTGACTTCTGAAACAATCTACATCGTCTCAAATACCGCTCGTGAACCATCGCCGTTCCAGATTTGTATTAAATTATTTCCTATTTTTCACCAAGCCAGATGTGCTTGGGCCATGGCATGAATCATACATTCGTTATTATTATTGCCAAATGATCTATGATGAATGTTGTTAATATTTTTTAGTATTGATTAATTATGCTTTCTTACAATGTCATCATTATTTTTGTTATGTTTTTTTTGAATTAGAATGCCATGCCGTGGAAGGACCTATTAAGCTTCTCTACACACCTTTACATGGTGTGCATTATAAACATGGAATTCTTCCAGGTTCTTTGCAGTTAATTCGCCTAATCATCTCAGGAGATCATAACGATCATTTCGGTGTATTTCATTCCACATCAGAAAGCTCGATTGAAATCCAAAAAAAACATTCCACACACACACACACACACACACATTCATCCATTATGTAAGATTTTGTTCATTCCCATGTGAAACTTTAATTGCAGCTGGTATTTAAACGATGGATTTTTGTAACATGTGACGTTCATGTTACAATGTTTTCATGCTCATCCAAGGGACGATGCAGAGCGAGGAAGAAGAGGACAACAAAAATGGCGTCGTGCCCAGAACTCACACCACTCCAATAAAACGTGGGACTTTCGCGCAGACCTTGCCAAGCACGATGAATCGCACAAGGTCGAAGCACGAAGTGACAGCAGGGATGGGTTTCAAAGGTGCATGAGGGTTCGACGACACCAACTGGAACGCCAAGCTGGGCCTCGGCGAAGTGGCTCGGTTACCAAGCTCTCACTCACGTTGCGAGCGCTCTTGTTGAGGCACCACGTCATCGTAGACGCGTTGCGTGGGATTCCAGTCTGGTTTCTCAAGTTGCGTGGCCGATGAAAGCGAGTCCGAAAGCAAAAGGTGTGAAATCGAGAAGGTTCAAGAAAGGTTTGCGAGCAAACCGAAATGCAGTTTCATCTCTCGGCAGAAGTGAATGAGGAGAAACTCCACTGAAGGAGTTGCAGAGATGGCGAGAAATAAGAAAGTTCAGAGTCTTCACTCTCAACGGTTGTTTCCAGAAGGAAGACTTTGTGAGTGCAAAATGAACCCCGGATGCAGCTTGGCTTCTTGTTCGGTCGTTCGATGGGTGAAACGGGAACCTGTTGAAGAGTCTACGGTGTGCGACCATTGTTGATGATCTTGTGCTGGAGTGGACATTTTGATTCATGATTTTGGAGAACAACGTGGTCCCGGAGACACGACGCACATCGACTTGGTCACATCTCCCGAAGAGGTACGAAGGTTTCACTCTTTCGAAATTGGCATCTTCAGTCTTCTTGCTCTTTACTTCTTTGCATGTTTTCCAACGTCGACGTCAAGCGTTTGTTTTCGAGAACAGTGGATTCAATTTAAGGAGCTCTTTGAAGTGAGCAAATCAATGTTTTTGTTCATCCTGTTTTTCTCAGGGCTCTGATCGTGACACTGGAGGTAAATCAGGTGAAGTTCTCACCTCTTGGGAATATGATTCTCTCATGACCATTTTGTTGCCGAACAGAAAGTTGCATTTCTGGAATGGAAACTCAACAGGTCCCTTTTGTTATTATTGTTCCATTTTTACCTCCGTCACAGAAGGTGGGCGGAGGTATGTTTTCACACCTGTCTGTTTTTGTTTGTGAGCAGGATATTTCAAAAATGTTGGGACGGATTGGGACGAAACTTGGGAAGAGTTGGGATGTCACAAGGACTAATTGATTCGATTTTGGTGACGATCCGGATGGGAGAGTTTTAAATATTTTTAAGGGATTCTTCACCATTGAGAATGGGGCAAAATATTCTCTTTGTTGGTTGTTTTATTGAGATTTTATCCCTCCATGTTTAAATTTTTTTATGTTTGTTTTTTTTTTTCTTGTACATCGATAGGATTAGGTTGTTATGATCAGGTTTCAGCTCTGAGTTAAAAATTTGTATTTATCGGGTTTGATGTCATT
Organism: Eptatretus atami; assembly: GCA_035128595.1. Classification (NCBI taxonomy): domain Eukaryota; kingdom Metazoa; phylum Chordata; class Myxini; order Myxiniformes; family Myxinidae; genus Eptatretus; species Eptatretus atami. Next base: position 18,881 of record JAXMNL010001102.1, read on the forward strand.
CTTTTTTTTGGAAAAAAATTTCAGGTTTAATTGTTTTTATCAACAAAAATTTAAAGATTCCGTTAATTTTATTTTGTTAACACTTTTGTATCTTTTTGTGGGAAAACATTTCAACAGTGAAAGGCATTCCAATGGGGGGACTGTAGCCCTGTTAGCAGCAGCATTCATGGGGGGGACTGTACCCCTGTTAGCGGCGCATTCCAATGGGGAACTGTAGCCCCCTGTTAGCGGCGGCAATTCCAATGGGGGGAACTGTAGGCCTGTTAGCGGCGGCATTCCAATGGGGGGAACTGTAGCCCCTGTTAGCGGCGGCATTCCAATGGGGGGACCTGTAGCCCCTGTTAGCGCAGCATTCCAATGGTGGGGGAACTGTAGCCCCCTGTTGCGGCGGCATTCCAATGGGGGGACCTGTACCCCCTGTTAGCGCAGGCATTCAATGGGGAACTGTAGCCCTCTGTTAGGCGGCAGCATTCCAATGGGGGGACTGTAGCCCCCTGTTAGTGGCACATTCCAATGGGGGGACCGTGTGCCTGTTAGGGCAGCATTCCAATGTGGGGGGACTGTAGCCCCCTGTTAGCGGCAGCATTCCAATGGGGGGGACTGTACCCCTGTTAGCGGCAGGCATTCCAATGGGGGGGACTGTAGCCCCCTGTTGCGGCGGCATTCCATAGGGGGGGGACTCTACCCCTGTTAGCGGCAGCATTCCAATGGGGGGGACCTGTAGCCCCTGTTAGGCGCAGCTTTCAATGGGGGGGGACCTGTAGCCCCTGTTACGCAGCATTCCATGGGGGGGACCTGTAGCCCCTGTTAGGGGCGGCATTCAATGGGGGGACTGTATCCTGTTGGGCGGCGGAATTCCAATGGGGGGACTGTAGCCCCCTGTTAGTGGCGGCATTCAATGGTGGGGGGAACTGTAGCCCCCTGTTAGCGGCAGCATTCCAATGGGGGGGACTGTAGCCCCCTGTTAGGCGCAGCATTCAATGGGGGGGGAACTGTAGCCCCTGTTAGGGCGGCATTCCAATGGGGGAGACTGTACCCGTTTAGTGGCGGCATTCCAATGGGGGAACTGTAGCCCCCTGTTAGGGCGGCATTCAAGTGGGGGGAACTTGTAGCCCCCTGTTAGTGGCAGATTCCAATGGGGGGACCGTGCCCCTGTTAGGCATCCATTCCAATGGGGGGGAACTGTACCCCCTGTTAGCGGCAGCATTCCATGGGGGGGAACCTGTACCCCTTTAGCGGCAGGCATTCCATGGGGGGGACTGTAGCCCCCTGTTGGGGGCGGCATTCCAATGGGGGGGACCTTAGCCCCCTGTTAGGGCGGCATTCCAATGGGGGGGACTGTAGCCCCCACCTGTTAGAGCAGCATTCAATGGGGTGGGGGGGACCTGTAGCCCCCTGTTAGTGGCGGCATTCCATGGGGGGACCTGTACCCCTGCTGTTAGTGGCGGCATTCCATGGGGGGGACTGTAGCCCCGTTGTGGCGGGCATTCCAATGGGGGGACCTGTACCCCTGTTAGGGCGGCATTCCATGGGGGGGACCTGTCCCTGTTAGTGGCGGCATTCCATGGGGGGGACTGTACCCCCTTTACGGCGCATTCCAATGGGGGGAACTGTACCCCCTGTTAGCGGCAGCATTCCAATGGGGGGGACCTGTACCCCTGTTAGCGGCAGCATTCCAATGGGGGGGACTCTGTAGCCCCTGTTAGGCGGCAGTATTCCAGTGGGGGGGACCGTGCCCCTGTTAGAAGGCACGATGTGTTTCAATCACATTCAGCTTGCTTGGATTTTGCTCGGATTTGTTCCGGTTCAGGGTGATTTTGGTTGGTTCGGCTCAGAAGACGTACTCCATCGTGTTCGAGAGGGGTCACTGTGCTGCTCGGTTCATTGGGTAGTGACAATGATTTTAGATGTCATTGTAATTTCTATCTCTTGTTTAATTTAGTTGTTTGTTGGCGTGCGAACAGGTTCCCGTATATTGGAAGTTGTGTGACATGATATTAATAAGAAATCATGGGTTTTATTAAAATTAATTAATTGATTAATTAAACCGGAAGTGATGACCGGAAATTTAATCTCATTATAAATTAGAGGGTCTGTTGTATTGATGTGTTGCCTGGTGGATTCCTGTGTACATTGTGTGGTGGTAGGGTAAGAAGTGGAGAGGTATTTCTGTGTGTGTGTGTGTTGTGTGTGTTTCTTTGTTTGGTGTGTGTGTGTGCTTTCTGTCTCTCGTCTCCACCTCTCTTCTCTTTCTCTCTCTTTATCTATGGAGGGTGAATGTTGTAAATAGTTTTTGTAAGGCTCACTTGGCTGTGCCTGGATGGGTTTGAGGGTCGAGGAGTCGCGCCGAACCCGAATCCTATCAGGTTCCTCCTGATGACTCCATGCTATAAACACTACAGCATCCGTTGTTTCACCCCAATCCTCCTTTTATGTTGATATCCTGTAATCCCACACCCCCACTCTCCCTTGTTCCTCATTGGCGTGTACAGACAGTGTAGTTTTCGAATGATCGAAACTCTTTGATGTCAGTTCTTCCTTTCTCCTGCCTTCTTTATTATTTATTTTATTTTGTTGGTTTGGGATTCCTTCCCACCAGTTCTTTTTGTGCGTAACGATCGAGTTTTGCTTTTCATACCCGTCCCCAGGGTTCTGATTCCTTGTGGCCGGTGCTCTGAATGGTTTCAGGCCAGCTGCCTGAGGGTCGCAATGTTGTACCCTGGGGAGGTTTACATCTGCCCCAACTGTGATGCATTGGAAGAGAGAAGGGGTAAGAAGTCAGTGCAGATTTATTTATAATTTGCGGGGTGGTCGGGGGGGGCTAAGAGGTGATCTTGAAGAGGTTTCAGATAGTTCGATGCGTGCTTGCTTGTTTGGGGGGTGACAAAGCACGGAAAGAGCAGAGAG
>JAXMNL010001103.1:8762-21449 GCA_035128595.1 Eptatretus atami
AATGAAAGGACTTCTTCCAGAGGATTGTTGAGAAAGTATATGGGGGGCCGGGAGGGGGGGTCTAAACAGCCGATCTGAGGGATGACAGACGGTTCGGCAGAGGGTGGAGTCAACAGCAAAGAGATAAAGAGGATTTTCCGGAGAATCTGAGAGATAAATGATGACAAAAGCACGTGATATGTCTCGGGATATGGCTCTGATTTCATGTCCGGCATTGAAGACCTCCATCCATTGTATCACCCTCTCATCTTGCTCAAGGCCATCTGCATCTGCTTGGAAATCAGCAAACATGAACCGTCTGCACAAAAAAGCTGCCAAAAATAAGATCCCTGCAACTGCAGACACAAATCAGCCTCTCCCAAATCATCAGCAAGGTCATGGAATCCATCACTTGCTTCAGACATTGAATCCTTCCTTCTCCAATGGCTTGATTTCCGATCATCAATTTGGTTTTCCAGACCAAGTCCTCTATCCTGTAATGAGCTGCTTTGTGTCTTTTTGCGGGTTGTTTTTATGGTGTTTAGTTAGTATCGTGTGTTATTATATGTGAGTTTTGGTATTTTTTAGTGTCTTTGTATTTTGTTTGTTTGATAATGTCATTGGACCTTGTGTTGTTTGTGTGGAGTTGAGGGGAGATTTTTTTAAATGGGTTTGGGTTTGATGTGCGCGATGTTTGGTGTGTATTTGTGTGGTTTGTTTGCGTGTTTGATCATCGGGCCGTGTCGGATGGGTTGGAGACGTTTAGTACGTGGTGGGTCGGTTTGGTATTTGCAATGAGAGCACTGTTATTTTCATTTCTGTGTCTGGTTGGGGGATTGGGATGTGTTCGAGTCTGCTCGCGCCAACATGGATTGGAAGGTTTCTTCAATTGCCTCCGAACAGGTCGGATAGTTATCACAGAAGCCATATCCCGAGACATATCCTTGCGTGCTTTTGGACTCACTGTGTCTGGCATCCTATGGCGCTAGTGGCTTACGCTAGCTCTCTGTGCTTTCACCAAACGTCCTCTTACCCTAATGGTAATCCAAGGCCTATCTTCACATCATGGCTCCGTCAGAGGTTTGACTTTTTCCTCATCGTCTGTTGCCATGCCAACGTGTGGCGCCTCTTCGTTGGAGTTCTCTATCCCTATCTTACCTTGTCCAGGCTGGAGTATTCTGCTCTAATAGCTAGCGTTCGTAAGGCACCTCGTATCTTTTTCTGCCTTGTACATCTAAAACGATCTCTCAGATTCTTCTCCATGGAAAATCCTCATTTATCTCTTTGCTGGTTGCACTCCACCCTCTGCCGAAACCCGTCTGTTCAACTACCTCAGATGCAGGCTGGTCGCGTTTGAGACCGCGCACTATGCTTCGCGGCCCCTACCATAATAGAGCGTTTTTTCATCACATGAATACTCTGAAGTAAGCCTTATTTCAAATTCAGAGGGCGTATCTGGTGTTCACTTTGTACTTGCCCATGATGCTTTTCCTGGGAAACGCCAACATTTCCTCCCACGCCTGTCCTCCTACCAAGCCGTTGCTGACTGGGCCATCCATCCGTCTTCAACAGTCCCTTCTCCGCCCCAGCTGAGCCCCTAACTACATACTGTTTCGGATCTGGAAAACCATTTGCATTCAACATACAGATTTTTCGAAAAGTCAGTATATGTCGTGAAGTATGTGTAATAGTCAGATCCCTTTCTTTTGTCTAGTGGGAGAAATCAAAGGCGTGCGTTGTGATTTTTTTCAGTGAGGTTATTAAATCTTTACATCCAACGAACCTCCCACAAACGAACACACAACAACCATTTTCATATTTCCCCATCACGATCCACTACCCACTTTGTATTTGTTTTTTTTCTTCCGCTGTCTACAACACTCCTGACTTGTGCCCAATGGTAAGGGCTTGCAGTCCCGTTCCTGATTGCCCGCTTCCACACCACTTTCCTTCCACAAACGTTGTACCTCTTGCAAACGACGGCGGCCTTGCACCATTGATCCAACTGTTACTCGTCAAGTATGAAGAACCCACGTGGCAAGACTGGCTGGGGTTTCCCGCAGGGGGCCGGTTGGGCAGCCGCGCCTTTGATACTTTCACTTGTTACTAACTTTCGTTTACGAGTGTGGCCGCGTGGAGGAGTTGGCCTGGGGTTTTCCCGGCAGGCGCCAAGGCCCCCGCCCCGGAAAAGGTGTGCCGTAGGAAACCTCGTCCAATCAGAGGCGGATAGCAAGGTGTGTTTCACACAAGGCCCCTCCCCGCTGAGGGAGGGTCCATAAATCTCCTGAGCATCCCTCTGAGGCAGGCTGGTCTTTTTGGGGTCTGTGATGGAGTGGTCTTTTTGGAGCCTGACTTGGAGAGCTCTTTTTGAGCGACTTGAGGAGTCTTTTAAAAAGTTATTTGAAGAGTTTTTGTGGGGCCGTCGAGGCGGCGAACGTGTCTCTGCTGGCCATCTATCAAGGACAGGGAAGAGCGAGCCCCAACCCCCTCCGTGGACAAGCCCCCCAGGCCATTCACCACTCGAGCTCCACCAACGAACCTCGAGTCCCACACGTTGCGACTGCGGACCAAACCAGCGACGCATGTGCCAGGAGCCGCATCGCGCGAAGCACGCCTTCCCTCCGACGGTCAGGTTACAAAAACCACACCGAATTCCTTGGGCCCCAGCTTGTTTCTCTTTTCAACGGCTGTTGCCAGGTCCAATAAGACTCTCTGGGTTTTCTTTTCAATTTGCTGTGTGTCTGCGTGTGGGCCCTCATTTTCTTTTTTTGTTTGTGCTGTGGTGCGTTGTTGCTCGTTTTTTATTGGAGGTGGAGAGGGTGATTGACTGAGGCAGGGGTTGGTAATGATGAGGTGGAGGGTGTTGTGGCATGACGTTTTTTTAGTCAGGAGGGCGTCTTGTGGCATCGATATTTTGATTTCTGGACGGTTTTGAGGCGGTTTGAGCCGTTATCTTGGTTTGGTTTTTTGTTGTTTGGGGATTTGTGTGTTTATTTGGTTGTGTAAGGGATGGGTTTTGAGCTGGGTTGCGTGGGAGCAGAGTTGAGTTGTGGGTATTTTGTTGGGGATCTTTTTGAGTGGGTCGTGGGGTGGCGGTTGTGGTCGGATGGCGGTTGTTGTGTGGTCATGTTTTACGTGGTGTTATTCTTATCTATGAGCATTTTTGTGATTCTTTCTGATTACGATTTATTTGCTTAGTGTTTCGGTGTTGTGTGCATATGGTGCGTGTGGCGTGGCGTGGTGTGTGTGATTCATTTTTTTATCCTCTTTGTGGGTGTTTTTGTTATACATTTGATCTTCTTCTGTTTTTTTCGTTTGCCAACCTTTTTTGTTTTTTGAGTCTGTGGTGTTTGTTCTGGTCCTTTCTCCTTGTTTTGTCTTCCTGTTTTTTTCTCGTATTGTTTTTGTTTGTTGCACGTTCTTCTTGTGTGTGTTTTGTAGCTGACATTGTTCAATTATTTGTGTGGTCATCAATTTAGTGGATGAGTGATTTGAGTTGGGGTCCGCGGTTGGGTAGTTGGGTTCTGTATTGTTGGTGTGGGGTAGTTAGGTGTGTTGTTCTTTGATGTAGGGTCGTTGGACTTTGATTATTTTTTTATATGTATGATGACTTATGATAGATTTTTTAGTGTAGGTTGTGATAGGCTGGTTGGGTTCACTTTGGTTTGTCATGATATAGAGGATATCGAGGTGATGTGGTTAGGAAAACAGTTGTAGTTAGATATCAGTTTTGAGTGGATTTGTTTCGTTTTTTAATCTTTTGTGTGTGTGTGATTCTTGACTGCGTTGAAGTTATGCGCTAGAAATTTATCTCGTAGATGAAAGATATTATACTTTAGTATAATTTGTGCTATCTTATGTGAATAGTTGTTTGAGTGTTGGTGTAATTTGAGTTTATGTGTGTTTGAGTGCGTGTTGTGTGTTGTGTTTGTGTGTGTGTCGTGTTTGGTTTTGAGTGTGTGTATTTGTTTAGTTGTGTTTTTTTGTTTGGTGTGGTGTGTGTGTCGTGTGTGTGTTGGTGTGGTGTGTGTGTGGTGTGTGTTGTGTGTGGTGTGTGTGTGTGTCGTGTGGGTGTGTTTTTACTGCTTATTTTGGTAGGGTCCTGGTTGATGAGCTAGTTTGGTGAGTTTTTCCCTTCCTTTTCCAGTTTCGTTCCGACGGGTAGTTTTTTAGTTATCGTCTGCTTCTCACTGTTCCGCTTGTCGTGGTTTTCTCCCGTACCGGTGATTTTCGGAGTCAGTGGGTTTTTCTTTCTCATGTCCTGTAGCTCCGACTTCACCACACCGGTATATTTCAGTTTTCTTAGTTTCCGCAGTCTCGTCGACCCTTGTTTTTCGATCTGGTTTTTGGTCTTTTCTTGATTTCTGTTATTTTAGTCCAGTCTGGGACTGGACGTCGGTTATCCTGCCGACTTTTTTCGCCTTTTCGTGTTTGAGCACCATGTCCGACACTGCTTTGTTTGCAAATGTCCACACTTGGATGGGGATCATCTTTGGTCAATACTATGAAGTCAATTAATTGTTTCATTTTCCGGATGCGGATGTGGTTTTTGTGTTTTCCAAAATGATTTTTTGGGGGGCAGGATGTTGAATGTTTTTTTAGATGTGAATGTGATTACTCACAGTACCTGTCGTATCTTTTCTGTGTAACAGCTGTTCTGAACATGAGTATTAACATCCATGAAAGGAGGTTTGGGTAGTCCTGTTTTCTATCTACCCCACAAAACCTGATTTGTCGTTGGCTTCAATCCCGGCGTCCATCTTTTTTTTTAACCGGTATTAGTGTGGTGTCCTTGTCGTCTTGAGTATTGATGACTCGTCTCCATCCTAATAATTTGATCTTTCTTTTTTCGCCGGGTTACAAGAGCTTCCTTGTCCGATCTTGTTCTATCAACTCGTATTTTTTATCTTTCCTGCTCTTTTTTGGTGTCATTCTCCCTGCTTCCGCCCCCATTTGTCAAATCACTGTATCTGCAAGATACTTATTTCTTTACATATTTCCCTTTGTTATTTTTTTTTTCAATCATTGGGGATGTGTTTGGTTTGTTTGTACCTATTCACGCCCTGTGTACTTTCTGTAATTTACAAAAACCTGTTTCATTTACCCCAATAGTCAGAGAGACTTTGGCAAGTGGAGGAATGATTTTCTTCTTCGTCTAAGCTCACAAGCTTTGGTTTTCATTGGTTAATCTCTCCCATTAAAATTGTTGGTGCGAGCCGCTGTTGGTTTGGAGAACGGCGAAGAAATAATAAAAAAACATTTTTAATTTATATTTGTGTCGAGTGCTGTGTGAGTTTAGTTTGTGGTTATTTAGTGTGATAACCGATGAACACTGCAGAACACAGAACACTTGTACGGTTTTGGGTACCCAGTGGTGAACATGTTTATGTTCAATTCAGGTTTGATAAATGACCAAAAAGCTCAAGAACACACTGAACATACGGTGGTTGTGATTCATTAAACAAGTTGCATGGTGATTTTGTACACTAGGAGGGAAAAACAAGTACCGCCCATGGTCGGGTATCTGTTGTTAACATTTCACTCTGTAGAAGTTATATTATTTTTCTCTTACTTCTTAAAAAAGAAAAAAACCATAACATGGAATAATAGTTGTGGATTCAAACTTTCGTATCGAAGGAAACGAACAGTGTATCCGACTCGTCTTCACAGAACGAGAATCTGATAAACATAACGAATCGGGAGCGACTGTCCGTACCGGGTCGCGGGGAGCTCCTTGTCCTCGGGTGAAGAGCCCATGGACGCACCCCCGCGGTCTAAGGGAGAATCTCCCGGAGACCCCGCGTTTCCTCGCATCGGAGCCGCTCGTGAATCGCGGGGTGGTTTCCGCCTTTGTGAATGTTCACCGGGAGAGTCCTCGTGGTCTCCTGTCAGCCGTTGGTACTGTAAGTACAGTGTGGGTAAGGGAGGTTACGCTGGTGGTCACAGTCAATCAGTGAAAATAAACCAAAACAGACCAAGAAACCCAAAAAGTTCCGAGGGTATTCCAGGTCCATACCATTCTGTGGCTGGTGTTGGCTTAATGGGAGAGTATATGACTTTGGGATCTAGGGCCCTGAGTTCAAATTCGCATTGGCTGTTGAATTAATTCGACAGGTGGTTGACTCAGCCTGTCATTCCTTCCTTGTGATCCAGCCCTGTTTAACAGAATCCATTACACACGAAACCGGTCGTGATAGGGAAAATCGTTATACATGTTGGACCTCTTCCCAGGGAGACGACGAAAATCCTCACGAACTTCGGACTGATGATGAAATAAAGACAAGAGTGTTTTTGCAATCTGTTGTCAGAATCTGCACGGGGTGAAAGGTGGGAAAGAATAACATTGTCTCGAAGAATAAACTTCCAAAGGTGTTTGTGGTTTTGGTAACATTTATTGGCCCACATGTTTCAATTTGAACTTTTGGTGGATTATATTGATTACAAAGTAATCCATTCAGTTGTTTTCATTAACAAAAAAACTTCGTAAAACGCTCACACTTTAATAAGCGTGTTGATAACACGACACTTGTAGTTTGTTCTAATTAAGTTCAGCTTTTGGGGACGATTATGAAGACATGATGACAATGGGTTTCTCATGCATGGATCAGAGGTGATCCTCAGGTGTTTGGCGGCTCTGAACGGGGTGCACTGTGACCTCCACTGGTTAAGCCGGTCTAAAGCTTGATGTGGCTGGACGTGTGGAAGGGATAGCGATGTTTTAGTTGGTACGGCCATGCTCCTCTCCGAAGCAGGAAGGAAACGTGCAAGAAAGCGGCATATGGCCCAGGTATCAAGCAGTTAAAAATCCTCTTTGCGGTCAACCAAGGGGCGCCTGCCACAACGCAACACAGATATAATTGCTCCACATGAATGAACAAACAAGGGTGAAAATAGCTCACAGTCTCTGGAAGCTTTTGGTGTGCAGTTAAAGACAGTAAAACTACAGTAAAAGGAGCCACTCAGTGGAGGCCGCAAGTCTCCACAGGGCGACGAATAGGACAGAATGATTCGACTTTGGGGTGTAAGATCTGGACCCGATAACGGATAATTTTGGAGTGGTTCTTCACCATTGATAGATTGCGGGTAAAAACCGATATCTCAAAAACGTTATATGGACGGTTCGGAATGAACCTTGGTGATGTGTTGTGTCGGTGACAGAACAAGCCAATTAGATTTTGGTTCAGGTTCGGATGAAGATCAGCCTATCATGGAAACGGGCAACGTAAAACTGGTTCAGCCTGGAGGAAGTTCACATAACAACTCACACATCTTGTAACTCCAAAAACCGGAGGTGCCTTCTTCGTTTTCTACTTGGGCATTTTTATTTTCCTTTCCCAGTCGCCAACTCTGTGACCGCTCTTGGATCCATGCATCAATTCCAATAAATCCCCCCCCTCAATCGGTACTCTCAGTTAATGGTCCGCTGCTCCAGTAAGGGCAGTCATTGGCGAGCGGATTTTCAAGGTCAGTGGTCGCTGACACGAAGTGGTTTGCGCGTTTAACACCAGTCGGGCGCAGTCCGTTTTGGCACTCTCGCCGCACAAAGCATCTCAACGGAGAACATACGTTTCTGTGGCCGCAGCATTGATACAGCAGCCAAGGTCCAGGTCCTGTGTGGAACAATTAAATCAACATAAGTTTGTGTTGCAGTTTTTAATTCCCAATAATTTAAGTCCTGTTTGTATGATTAGGAGAGGCATTAAAAAGCCAACTAGTGTTTCGCGAAAAAATATACACTTGACAGAAATATACAGCCCAGACAAACCATTCCAGTATTCTTAGTTATCCAAAGACACTTGAAGGAATAAAGGGGATTTAAAACGACTGAGGAAAGGGGAGGGCTAAAGGGGTGTGATGAGAGGAGGAGAGTTTGGTCTGTTCAAGATCTAAAGATAAATGCTGTGTAAACTAGAAGGGCACTCGGTAGAGAGCATAAAGTCCTGCCAACCATGCTGATCAGTTCACTGTTCTTGGTATCCCGCTGAGGATAGGCAGGATATGGACTTCGGACATGAACTAAAAATTAATGGCGGCTTGTTCTTGTCAAACATGCCAGAGCTTCTCATACAAGTTTTCCGCAATACCGAATAACTTTTTGAGTATCCTCCTTTAAATGTCGCTTTCATCAGGTCGCAGATCGTTCAGATGAGAATGCACTTGTTTGTGTTCAATTCTCGGGGATCCAGAACCGGATGTAGTCTTCACCAAAATTAATCATTTTGTCGTGTGTCACATATCCAAGCTCTCCAAAATTTTAAGTCATTTTTATAACTATATTTTCTCATGGGCGAGTTTGTCCAAGAACTGCCAACTCATAACTGCGAGGAGCTCGTTTCTACGTGGAGCGCTTAAAAATGTGAGCCTTGAGGAACTGAAAGTTTGACTCAGTAATGACGTCATAGTTACGAGGTTTGACTGGACATATTAAATTGATGGAAGGAACGTTTAAAAATGTATTTGTCTGGAACACTTTACTCATTGAAGCAAAACTTTAAACTATATCCATACCCCGCGTGGAAGAGGTGTGATAACAATGACATCAAAGGGTCAAAATGGTTTGCCAGCGATATTGGATTGAGGAAAACGTTCAAAATCATTTTCTCTGAAACCACTTGACGAATGACATTTAGGTATCAAACTTTTATTCATGTTCGTCGGATACTGCATGATGCCATCTAAAGTTTTTGCATCAGTTGTTCAGTTGCGTTTCACAGGGGAAGATTTTTACCACCTTTTAAAATTTGCAATGCAATATCGGCTGCCAACACGTGACCTAAGACGTTTTTGGCTCTAAACCTTATGTCATGATTCGTCGTCAATATTGTTACGAATTTAAGAATCGGTTGCTGATGAATTGCATCCAACACATCCGGTCCTCATGACAGTTAATTTCCTAAAATGCATGTTCAGATTAGCGCCCATCTCCACGTCTAATGGGATTTTAAATAATGTGATTGCCGTTTTGAAGGGTAAAGATAGATCTCGCTCTGCTTGTGGGGAAGATTTTTACTTTAAACGACAGAACACGTTCACACACATTTTTTCGGAGTTCTGACTGCATACTTTTTTGAGATCGCAGAGGGACGTCATGGGAACGGTGCGGGCAAGTGGGGCGAGGTGAGCTTGGGGCGGGACTTGCGCCTGCCGAGACGGGCCGCATATATAAACAAGCTCGAATGATGCTAAGATCCTCGTCCTCTTAATGATGACGTCATAAAAACGAATATGAACGTCAATTGTGATGTTGCAGGTTTGGCGATAATTTCTGTGCTAATGCCCGGCGGCTTGATTTCCGGCGCAACAAATTCAAAGGCTTGCCTGTTTTCGCGAGATTGGTATAGCAATTTTCCCATTAGCCCGGCGGATATTTTGACGTCAACTTTTTTTTTCTTGGAAAGAATCTTCGAAATCGGAGAAGGTTACTGCCCCGGCGTGGCTTTCTGATATACATGGCAAAGTTTCACGAAGATGATGAAAACTCAGGGTTTGTGAAACAAAATGTTCAAAATAGGATGACGTCAATAAAAATTGCATATGACGTCATAAGTGATGTATGAATATGTGCGGGTAATTCATTCTCGCTAATGCCTGTTCGATTCCCGCAAACAGAATTTCAAAGCATTGCCTAAGTTTGGCAGATATTTTTTTTGGGCGACTTTCGTTAGCGAGATATTTTGACGTCATACACTTTTTTTTTTTCTAGGAGGGAATTTTTCAAATCGGAAGATGGTTACTGTCTGCGGTGGTATTTTTACATGATATACGCCAGTTTCAGGAGTCTTCGATGGCAAACTGGTAAGGTGTGAAACAAAAAAGTCCACAAGAAAACGTGAGTAAGACTTGGTCCTCCACGAGGATGCTAAAAATAATTGGAGGTCGTTCTGAGGGAGCGAAGAGAGAAAGTAAGAGGAGGGGGAAGAGAACGAGACAGAAAGCCATGAGAGGAAAAGGAGAAGAGAAGCGAGCAAGAAGGCGGGGCAGCGAGCCGGTAAGTAAGCCGAGCAAGTAAGCGCGAGAAGCGAGCAGAAGTGGTGAAAGCGCGCAAAAAAGGAGAAGAAGAAGGAGCAAGCCAGCGTGTTGGCGCGCGTGTGGGTGTGAGCAGCGCCGAACAACGATGAGGCACGGGTCCGGTTCACCAAACGTGTGAGGCGCGGGTCAGCTCACCTGATGTGTGAGGCGCGGGTCAGTCACCGACGGACGTGTGGGTCAATGGTACGTTCACCCAGTGTCGTGAAGCGTGAGGAGCTGCGACGTGTGCCGCCAGGGGTTAAACCCGCGGCAGACGATATCGGTGCCCTCCGCAGACGGTCGACTGGTGTTTCAAGGCTGTTCGCGAGAGGGCTGACAGCAAGGCTGGGTGCTGGCGACGGAACGTGCATGCACGCACACATGGACCAATTCTTCTCTGTTGAGCGAGAACGACTTTCCGGCCCCCACATGATGATCTGCTGGGTACCGCTTGTCTGTGTTTAGCTGGTAAGTAAGGTAAGTCCGAACGCCCCGATAAGCATCTGCTCTTTGTCTTTTCCTGAGCCATTTGGATTGATTTTCGCTTTAAAATTTATTTCATTATTTACCTCATAAAATAAAGGTTCTTTTCATTGTATTTTATTTTAATTATTAATAGATTATTTATCTGACTATCCAAAACTGTCCGTGTTTGTCTTTCTTCCTTGCCACTTGGTCAGCATTGTCCGAATCACGAATAGAGCTGGGAGGTATTACCCAGAGATTTGCACCAAAAATGGTCGCACGCACCAGCGGTTTACAACGCTCGGCCACCTATTACAAAATCTAAGTCAAGATAACATTGGAGTCGCTTTGCCGGGAGGGCGCGCTCCGTCAGAACTTGGCGGACCTTCAGTTACAGGACATAATTACGACGGTGAACACTGGAACTCGTGGTTAACTGGGTGGGTTTGTGGTTCTAAACAACCACCGTACCACAACGTTAATTGTGAGCGGTGGCCCCAGGTCGGCTCTTCCGAGGACAACCGGTATTAATCCCCTGAGTGACAAGCCGGTGTCTCGGTACCCGTGCCGCAACAACTTATATATTGAAGTTTTCGCGTCGATTGTAGGGAGTTCGGAGAGGAAGATTGTTTAAGGATTTGATTTTTTCAATTTAAAATGACTGACTGACCACGTGAGCCTTTGACATCATAACTTTAAACAGCCTCAAATTGAAGGTCGATGCACACCATATAAAGTTTTTGCATTGATCAGATAGGTGTGATTTTGTGTAAATATCGGCTGCAAACAAACCTGCAGACGGGAGAGGAGACGGGAAGATGACAGAAAAGACCACCGACCTGGCCTGCGGTGAGAGAGTGAGAGGTCCAAAGACTTAGCGCTCACGCGCGGGAGATAGCAATGATCCTAAATGCTTTGGTTTCCACAGCGACTGATAATAGGTGAGAGGCAGGAGGCACCAGCCCGGAGGAGAGAGACTCACAGGCTGTTTGAAAGAAAAGCTTTGTATTTTTGTGGGCAGGGGTCGGTGGAGAGACGATCTCATAGGTGGGGTAAAGCTTGCGTCAGTCTCCCACCAAACTCCCCGCGAATTGAGGCATCGCTCCGGACTAACTGCCGCTGAGCGCGGGTGTTTAACCGACCGTGGTCGAACCATATATCAAGTCAGCGCGTAGCTAAGGGTCTAATTTGTCGTCTAAGACATTTACCAATTAACTGACGCGATTTGAACCTACTGGGGAAACCAGCGCCACTCAAGGACGTCTTGCTCGAGACCGGGTCCACTCTTCCGACTGCGGTGAGAGTTCCAACTACCGATCTACCAAACTTCCGGTTCGTGTTTTGGTGACAGCCCGAGCGGAATGCGAAAGCTGCTTGCCGCGGTGGACTTAACGGATTATCGGGATACACCCGCCTAAACTCAGATCCGAACCATGGCTGGCACAAATTCAAGAAGGGAGCGAAACGGACTGGACATGTCTAACAAGTTTATTTGCAGTAATGCAAAGACACCAAGGCAAGACTTAATGGCGAATATGACAATAAGTATTTACGACGCGGGTGGCGTCGAAGTGGCCTGTGCGCTCTGTAATCCGGCTATTCGGAGGTTGGGTTGGAGGATCGCTTTGAGGAGGGCGCTCTGCGCTGGGCCGCGGTCTGGAACTTGGGCTGAACCGCCTATGAGGGGTGTAGGGCAAGGCTCCCGGAATCATGGTGAAAGCTCTTTAATCCTTGTGTCGTTAGAGGCGACCAGGGTTTGCGTCAGGAAGGGCATCTGGCGTAAAACCTATGACAAATCAGTATCGCGGATCATAGGGATGATCGCCATGTGGCGGACCCTTAAAGAGAGCAGCCAATAAGACGGAAACTGTACACATCAAGAAGTATTTACAATTGATCCAAAACATGATTCAGTTCGCTGTAAAGAGGGGCCAGAACGCCAGCAACACACAAAATGAAAGAGAACCCAGAGCTCTTTATTGGACGCACAGCCGTGGAAAGGAACAAGCTGGGGCCCAGAATTCCGGTGGTGTACCTGAGTGCGGTAGGAAGGGCGTGGCCTCGCGCGATGCGGCTTTCCTGGATGGTCGCTGGTTTGGTCCCCCAGTCGCAACGTTGTGGGACTCGAGGTTCGTGTGGAGCTCGGTGGTGAATGGCGGGGTCCACGGAGGGGGGTCTGGGGTGCTCTTCCCTTTCCTTGTAGAGGGCCAGGCAGAGACACGTTCGCGCGTCGAA
>JAXMNL010001104.1:4318-14477 GCA_035128595.1 Eptatretus atami
TACAATGCTTTCGATATTGTCCGAGGACGTGTCGGGCGGTGTTTGTTCTGGATGGCTTGGTCCGGACGTCCAATGGCGTTTTGGGTCCGGACGTGTCTGGGCAGTGTTTGTTTCTGAGGTGTTTGTCTCCCAGCAATACTTTATTGAATGGCAGATATGAATTTGTTTGCGGTACTGGCAATACTGCTAAGCTTCGCAGGACATGTGGTATTTTAGTCCCAACACCCCACGCTGGCGTGGTCCTTAGTCACGCGCTTTGGTGGCGACGGGGCCCGATGTTCACTCTTAATGCAAACCGGATGAATTAATCGGATCAGATTCCCCCCCTCCCCCCCCCCCCAGGAGGAACTCTAAGAATCCCAAGCCATGAACCTCCAATTTGGTGGATGAAATATGAGTCTTTGTCGAGATACGCAGGCATAACTATTTCGTTCCATAATGCCGTCCGATCCGAGGAGATTGGTTGACTTTGGGATGTGAAGTCAACCCTCCCTTTCTTTTGGCCTTCCTGAAAGCACAGATGAGATTGAGTCAATTTCTGTACTTTTCTGACGCGGTTATATCGAAGAGAGTTTGTGTAGAGGGAGAACTAAACTTTTTACTTTAGACGTTCCCAAGGAGTTTCTTTTCTTTGGAGGAGTAGAATGTGGTGGTGATGTTCACTCAAGCTTGTGAATTAGGTGGATCTTCATCTTTGCTCTTCGCGAAACACTTTCTTGACCGTAAGCCGCCCTTTCGGTCCTTCAAACACTCTCATCTTCTGGACCTTGATGACATTAGGCCACTGACCTTTGAGTTTATACTTTGGCTCGACCCGAAATTGTAGATCTGTTGAAGACCTTAGGAGCTTGACCTTTAAAGCATTTAGGCTTTTTAAGCCTCTTTTTTACTTTTTGTTGCACTCGTCAGGCTCTCGAGACGTGCACACTGAGGATCGGGAGAAAAGACAAAACGGATGCACAGCCATGCGATGAGGTGGAGAACGTTGGAACAGAGGATGCTTGGGTTACAGATGGACACAGGGATGCTGGGTGGAGCAGTTGGACCGGGCTGTTTGGGTGGAGAAGTTGGACAGAGTGCATGGGTGGGAGTTGGCACAGAAGATGTGGCGTAGATGGATGGAACAAATGAGTTAAAAAGGAGGGAAACTGAAAATTGAGGCTGGGTTTTGTGGCTACAAGGGTGGAATTCAATGGATCTGGATTGGGATGATTGAGATGTGCGTGAACAAGTGCTGAGCCCTGGGGGAAGATGAGATTGAAGGGATGGTGAAGGTGTTCAGGGGGAAAGGAGACTTGAATGGGGAGAGCAGTGCACTGGTTCAGGGTAGTTCTACTAGGGGGTATCGGTGACCGTGTGTGTGTGGAGAAACTGGGGGGGGGGGGGAGAATGACGTGAGAGAGGGGTTAAGCGAGGGAGGGGGTAGTGACGGGACCTGACTGTCGTGGATGTGAAGTGTAGGCCCTGAATCGCTTGTGGGGATTCAATAACGTAAGGCACTTCGTTTCCCCTGGATAAGTGCGCAGACGTGAGGAGGGGAGCCAGCTAGGGGGCGTTTCTCCATCAAGCTGGGAAGGTCTTGTATTGTGTGGTTCAGTGTGTGCAGAGAGGTTGGAGATCCCGTCGGCTGGCTTTGAGAGGACGATTTGAAATGTCCTGGCAGAGATTGGCGATGTGGACGGATTTGTGTGACTTCTCAGAGGTTGGCTAAGAATAGTAGGAGAGGTTTTGCACAGCGTCCTTTCGGGTGGTTTGTAGGATTGGAGACAATTCCAAGTGTTTAGCAGCTTGTATTTTGTCAGTTCAGAGAGGGAAGAGGTTGCTGCGCGGTAAGAAGAATGACAGGATGTCACGCAGGGGGAAATGATCAGCAATAGTAGAGGTTCTTCACGGTGAGAAGGATCCATTTGATTGTCGATAGTTGGTCGAGAACACTGCTATACTGAGCTATGCGGAGGGGCTGAAGGATCTTTTGAGAGACATGTGGTACGAGCTTGAGGACGTTTCAGTTTGCCACGTGTGGTTTAGGATTGGTGCTAGGCAGAGTTTATTAGAGTACGAAGATGCCAGGCTGTATCAAAAGTCATGTCCAGAAACCAGCTGATCTCATGTCCGACTGAGCGGCGTAGCTTGATGGTGCGTGAGAGCAATGCACAGCTGGGTGATGGTTGAACCCACAATTGGTGATTGGATGGGATGTTGGAAAGAAGGAGGGATTTCAGTTTCAAACCGTGATTCGGATCCATGGATTGTGCTGATTGGAGGAAGCAATGTTTTGTAGTTTAGAGGTATTTTGCTCCGTTTTTTTGCAATGCGGTGAATGTGGCGGATTTACAACAGTGAAGGGACCGAGCAAGATGTAGGGTGAAAAGGCAGAGAGAGGATGTGCAGAGCAGCAGGAGGTTGTGGGACCAATGAGCTGTGCGCGTCCAGTCGCGTCAGAGTCAGGATTGAAGATTTTTCTCCATCTTCTCAGGGCAGAACGAATCCAGGGTATTGGTTTACGACAGGAAAGGCACCCGGAGTGGCGGGAACGTTGGGCACAAGATTGTGAATCAAAACGAATTGAGGATTTAGCTGTCCGGCGTAGTGGCTGGATTACTCGTGGAGGTTGAGGGGCCTACCGAGATCGACTTACAGTGTCTCAGGTTTTAGAGGCGAGACAGTTTGACCTCATTTGGTGGAACAGATTGTATTTTTGACTCTGTGAGGTGGACAACTTGTTGTGGACTTTAGATGGCTGGATTGCCTTTGTCAGATTTGCCGTCCAGGGAGAAGGTTGTTTCGATCAAACTGCCTCCCACGTATTCAGTGTTCCATGGGCAGGATGAAGGCAGGATATTGAGATGGATGCAGGATCATGTCATAGGAGAAGGGGGAGCGAGGGGAGAGAGGAGGAGGAGAGAGGAGGAGAAGAGAGAGAGGGGAGAGAGGAGATAGAGGAGAGCCAGAAGACAGCGACAGAAGACAGAGCAGATACGAGAACAGACGAAGGGCAGGTGCTGTGGATGAAATCCACGGCCTGACGTTACTCGAAGCATAGTATGGGGCGTGGTGAGAGAGATGGTGCTGGCAGTCGCTACCATACTGTGGTGGACTCCAGGAACTCACTGCTGTGGACTGTCTTGAGAAAGAGGATTGTTGCTTCACAGAATGATCGATGAACCCATTGGAGCGGGAGGCAGAGACTTTGCACGAGGTTGTCATTCCCGTCGATGGGAGGATTTGCCAATTTGGAGAATCCGTCAATGTTCACAGATTGTCCGTCCCTGGCAGTACGATCCTGTGTGAGTTACGCTGGTGAACAGCGTACAACATCAGTCAAGTACATGGTGACAACTGAATCGCATGTGGGAGAGAGAGATTGGGATGAGTGGGGAAATGTCTGTCCATGTGGTGTGAGGTGTGATTAGTCGTCCGTTAGGGAATGTGACAACACAGCATGAAAGATGTGGACGGGAAATGTCAGCCAGATGTATCCTGGGGGTTGGAAGGTTGATAAGGTCAGGGAAAGGTTCGGTAGGAAATGGGAGCTGCGCGAGCGGCGCTGTCCTCGGTTGGACATTAACTGACTCTGTCTGCCAGATTATTGAGTCGACGTTCTAAGACCCCGTGTCCTTCGCGAAGGTTGGCGAAGCTTCGCAGCCATAGCCGTTTTCCTATTCCTGTCCTCAGCGCAGACCACCGAGCGCGGCAAGCTGCCTCTGTGCGGCATAGACTATGGGTCCGTGTGACCTTGTGCTGCTAGCACGTGAGTAGGCTTCAGACCACGGGCATTCATTTTCCTCCAACAAGTTAAAATCACTGTTGCTCATCCTTCATGCACCAACCCGCGGTCACCAGATCGTTGAGACGTGTCTGTCCCATTGGGCTATTCATTACGCGCGCACGTGAAGCAAGTGGGGGTTATAGCCAGTGGTGCACGTCAGGTCTCGCTCATCTGTCGGCTCAGTTTCGGTCGTGAGTTTGTCGCAGCACTTATTTTATCGGAATGTTTATTTTGCAACGATCGACGTGTGGAGACAGTTTCTCGTTTTACTGAATGTATTTGCTCTGAATTGCGTGCGACCCTGCACAAGAGAGGTGCGGCTTTTTCTCTATCTACTGTCTGGCCAAACAATGGGAATCTTGCAAGCAGGATAGTGTTTATGGTCAAAGGACACAACAAAGGCACGAATACTATTGCCGAGTTCCAAGGTGGTGTATAGGTGGGTAAACGGCGTTCGTCAATCCACACTCGTTTAAATGTTACTTCCTACACGCGGTGTTGTTGAGGAGTCTTGGGCTTCCATTTACCGTGGACGGTGCCGCATGGTGCTGCTACGTGCGAACAGCGTGCGTTTATAGCTTCGGTCGGTTCTACCCGACTGGAAGCCGAGGGATGAGCCGTGCACCCTCAAGCTGATTACTGACCCCTAGTGTGTGGTAAATTGCACAAACAGGGATTTCTGATTAACTTCAAATTTCAATCCTGGTTCCTTCTCTGAGAACTAAAACCTAAATGTATCTTCAAAATGGCTGGGATACTGTCTCGTCCTTTGTTTGTCTTTCTTTTGGTCTGATCAACGGACGGTTGGATCGCCGGGCGATAAACTGTAAGTCCCGGTGTTTCACGTAGTCAGTGTCACGGTGGTAAATCAGGGTACTCGACTGACATGATTCGTTCATTTGTTGTGAAATGAAACCGTGTGAACAACCTTCGTTGTGTTTTCTATACCAGTGTTCCTTGAAGTCAATAAGTCCGAATTGAGCGGAATCGGCAAACTGCGGAACCCGCATGGTGATGCAGTCGACGGCGGTCAACAGATACACCGTGGTCGTGACGTCACAATAGCCCGTCCTTCTGTCACGTCACCGCTCGCACGTCGCCAGCAGCCCAATACCTTACCAACGGGGAATCGGTGAACCAAATCAACCTTCAGAAAAGATCAGCTCGGGAGTAGTTGAAGTTGGCGGAAGTTTCGCGCGAAACGTAATCGCGGGAGAACGAGCCACGCGCGGACGTATGAGTAAACCGTAATGACGTCATCATCTACTGCGGTCATATCGTCGTCGGCGTTGCGTACGCATTGATAACAAACCGCCGGCTGGAAACAATTGGTCCAATTCATTAATTATTTTCTTGCCGGCACGCCGCGTTTTGATCTTCACGATATGATATGGTTTGTATTTTGTGGATTTTGTTTTTTTTATTCCATTAAGTCCCGTGCTGTCACGAAGCTGTGACACCACAACCACCGGAGGAGAGGCGGTCAAGATGGTGTAAACGAGATCCGCAGCGCCCCTGGTGATGTAATCACAGACGAAAGCGTTTCTGTGTGTCTTACGTATCTCGCAGACACACATGACGTTGGCGCGGGATTAGTCGACGATCGTTCACCGGTCAATCGTGGCCTTGGGGGGGACGGTTTATCTCTTTCAGGTATAAAGTCGACGCGCGACGGCGGCGCGACGCGGCTTGAGTGTTGCGATGGCGAGCTCGGTTGAAGGGTTCGAATCGACTGTGCGGCGAGACGGCTAGTTGTGGATTGGCGCAGATGCATGAGTACAGCTTTCCCAGCCTTGACAAGTTCCAGCATGGATGCCACGAGACTGGAGCTAACCCATTTAACGGATGCTCCGCAAGTCTGTCGTCGTTCCACAACGAAGGTGGATCACATTGATTGGCAGGGTCGCATGGGATTGTATGTAACACCTGACGTCAATCGACAGCTGGTGGGATCGAGGCTGGGCCGCCACTCAACGTACCGGCACCCAGCGGATCTTCACTTCGGACTCTTCGGTCAAGAGCCACCCCCTCGCTGTTAACTGAAGTAACCGAAGGATGGTTGGATAAGCGCAATTCGCGAATCCCTGGTGTAGCGGACGGACCTTGCCACAGGTGATGTCTCTCTTCACGATTCTCTTGTCACCTTTAGTGATCAGTTTATGCTTCTGCTCCCATAGCACAAGTCGCTCGTCATTCAGCATGGCTGGCGACTCTCGTCATTGGTGTCCAATGTCCCCTGGAGAAATTCGTGGCGGAGGCGACATGCGAGGAAGTGGCGAGGGAATGTCGAGAGGGACGGGAGTAGCGAGGGGAGCGGGACGGAATATGTCAGTGGAACGGTAGGGATGTAGCAGAACAAGAGGGAGTGCGAGAGGAGAGCGAGCGGTTGTCCAGCGGAATGGGGGAATGTTCAGCAGCGGGAGAATGGGGAGGGAAGCAATGTCAGCAGAGCAGGAGGGGTGCGGGGGAGGGGAGGATGCTCGCAAGGAGGAATTCAGCTTGGACGGAGAGAGGATGCCAAGAGGAGTGGGAGGGAAATTAGCGTGAAGAGGATTGCGGAGGCAGACGGAAGGAATGATGGGGGAAGTCAAGGGAATGTCCGCGATGTGGGAAGGATGTGAGGGGTGGGAGTAAATGTTAGCCGACAGAGGGGAATGCTCACGCGGCAACGGGAAGGATGTCAGGAAACGGCAGCGGGACTGTCAGCGAACGGGGGGAGTCAGCGACAGGAGGAATCAGGGAAGGGGAGAATGTCAGGGTAGGGGGAGTGCAAGCGCCGAGAGGGCGAGGATGTCAGTGGATGGGAGGGAATGCGAGGTGATGTAAGAGCGAATGTCAGCAGAGGGAGGGATTCAGCGGGAAGTGGGAGGGATGTATGCGGGCAGTGGAGGTAATTCAAGCAGAGCGGAGGATGGTGAGTGGTGAGGAATTGTTGGGGGAGTGGGGGAGTTGGGAGCGCGAGGGGGATTGTACGAGCACGGATGGAGCAATGTTGGAGGAGGGAGAGCGGACTGTCAGCGGCGCGGAGGAATAGCGAAGGAGAGCTGACGGGATTGTTGGGCGGAGGAGAGGAATGTCAGCGGAGCTCGGGGAGGGATGAGGGGGTTGATTGCTGGGAGGGGCGATTCCCCATTTATTAGTTGAGCGTTGCAGTACCCATCTTTTCACCCCTCGACTGTCAATATGAAGAAAACTTCTGTCATCCAGAAGGTCTAAAAAGAGAAATCCATATTACAACTGCGGATCAAGTCTGGAAAAAAAATGTTCAACCGGCTTAGGATCTGGGTTGGATGTTTTTTCGATTTTTTATTGAATGCAAAAGTCGGGAATGGGAAGAGTTGGGAACACTGAAGGGATTCAGAACAAAGTACAAGAGAGAGAGAGAGAGGAGGCGTGAACAACACACAGGTGAGTAAACGACACAATTCGGTGGAGACTTGGACAATCGGAGAGTGGGGAATGAGGGTATGGGAGGGCGATTCATACAGTACTTTGGCGATGAATCTGTCCCGTTGCCACGTGTATATGGAGGAGGAGATGAAGCTTTTAATGTGCCTCCCGATTGAACAAATAAAAATTATGGACAACAGGAACTTTTCTGTTTTTAAGGAATTGAATGCAAGACCAAAGAACAGTGTTTCATCCTCGAGGCCTGTGGAAACATGAATTAATTGCTTGAATTTTAATCATGTTAAAATACCAAAAATTGTTCTCTGCTAGTTTGTACTTGTGAAAAGAATTAGTTTATAATTGTATTATGTGAGAAGCTTGTTTAGAGCAGCTCTACGCATTCTGCTGTTAGTCGAACAACCTCTGTAAATCTAATCCTGCTCTAATGACATTGCTCTAGGTGGACCATTTAGCGTCAGCAAAGGCAAACTGCGCTCTTTCTTTCCCCCCCTCCCCACACCCGTGTCCGAGATTGAAAACGCACTCAAACAAACCAAACCTCTCTATGTTGCAAATTGAGTCCAAAAAGCTCCATCTGACTGTCTGAATAAAAACTGTATTTCTACTCCAAAGATTCTATGTAAACTTTAAGTCCTTCACTCGAAATTCTTGTGGTTGAGGCTTTCGTCCTGTGCACGGAGATGTTCTTTTGTTTTATCGGAGATAACGACTTGGATGTAACTTACTCTTTTTTTCTGTTTTGAGGGAGCTGGGACACTGCTTCGACAGTTGGCCCATAACTAATTGCATCGCTAACTAGTTGAACTTCGACAGTTGATCGTTCCGATACTAACTAATAGACACAGGCGCCTCCTCGCATGGACTCAGTACGCCCCTCTAGTCAACAGCGTCGGGCACGGAGTGCCGGACCGGTCCGAAGCCTCACAGAGAACGCTACGGACGGTCACACCAAGTGCAGCGGCCAATGTGTGCCAACCCGCAACCGGGCCATCGCCAGCTCGAACGTCAGGCCGGCCGCGGTTTTCTTCGAAACGATCAAATGTTGTTACGAAAGGACCTGTCCTCAACCTCACACCGCGCTGAGATTTGTTCATGGTGGCGTGGGTTGGGGGGGGGAGAGGCCGGTATCTCAAACACGAACCGTCTAGAAGCACTGAATCCAACAACCCTTCTACGAATCGGCTTGACAAACTCTATTTGTTTCGATGTTCAATTTTCAGAATTTGCGGGGTTTTTTTTCTCGCTGTTGCGTTGTAATATCTACAGCGTGACAAAGTGCTCGAAGATCAGCAACGACGGATACAGGTCCTTCGAACGAACCGGGAGCGCGGAGGTGCAGTTCAGTGAAGTGAGTTGCTGGTGGTCCAATTTTCTCCTGTTGCACTCTACCTCCTTTAATTATTTTTGAAGGGTGCTTATCTGAACGCCCCTGTGGCCTATTTTATACTGACCTTATTATGGAGTAACCATCCAATTCTCGTTTTAACACTCTCTTTCCTGACTCGGTATGCCATTCCTCGTTTTTGTCCAGCATCTGAAGGACCGGTCGGGGTCTGCCTCTGATTACCGAATGAGGGCACTTAAGAATTACGATGGCGGAGGCTCGAGAGACGATGGACTTGCCTTGGAGGGAGTTATTGAGGCCTCCACGTTCTCGGTGGAGTAGATGCTATCTACAACAGCCGCGGCAATCAGGAGGTTTCAATTGTCTGGGAGCTTAGGTTCTATCCGTACTTATCGTGCATTGTTCGAAAGCATGACTGCTCCCTTCATACGTCGACGCGGCGAACCGTAGCAATTCCACCTGGCAGTCCTCGTCATTGGCGTGTGGACTATGCCATCTCCTGTATTCAGGCCGGTTCAAGAGGGCAGGCGATTTGTAAGGTTTTGCCCTGCTCCCTCGGCTCTGGTTCTGACACTGCGGGATGCTCGTGCAGGTTGGGACGTGTCTGGGCAGTGTTTGTTTCTGGACGGTGTTTGGCTCCGGACGTGTCTGGGCAGTGTTTGTTTCTCATGGTGTATGTCTCCAGCCAATCCTTCTATTGAATGGCAGGAATGTGTAATTTGTTCTGGGTACCGGCAATAACTCGCCAAAGCTCCGAAATAGACATGATGGATATTTTACGTCCACCAACGCTGGCAGATGTCCTCTAGATCCAGTGCTTTGTGGGGACGCGCACACCTATCGATGTCTCACCCTTCATGCAATAAACCAGGATGAACATTAATATCAGGATCAAGATTCCACCCAGCGAACCATCTCGATGAAGGAACCTCAAAGAAATCCCACAGCCATGAAACCTCTAATCTATGGAGGAAAAAATGAAGGATCATCATGTGATCTGATAACACAGGAATAACGATTTCATATTCGTTCACAATTCATGTCACGACATCCCGAAGGATTTTCTCTTACTTACATGGGATGTGAAACGTCATCACAACACTTCCCTTTTTTTCTTCTGAACAAGCACCTACATGAAAAAATATGAAAAGTCAATTTCTTGTACATTTTCTGAACTTGAATATCCAAAAAAGAAGTTTTTAAAATGTTAGAGGAGAAAATAATATATTTACTTTAGACTTCCCAAAGAGTATTTCTTTTCTTTGTGTGTGGGAATGAATGGTGGTGACTGGTTCACATCAACGTCTTGTGAATGAGTACTCGTTCATCTTTGCTTTCCTGAGAAACAACACTCTCTTAAAACCAGTAAGACCAACCCCTTCAGATCCCTTCAACACTTTAGATCTTCGAGACCCGTTAGACTGCGAAGACCACTGGACCCTTTAGAGTTTATACCTTTAGATCCCTTCGACCCCAGAGATATTTACACCTGTGAAGACCCTTTAGAAGCTTCGACCTTTTTAAAAAACATTTTAGCACCTTTTCAGCCTCTTTTTTACTTTATTTTTGCATACCTAGTCGAGGCTCGTGGAAGAACTAGTGCACTGAACGGATCAGGACGTAACAGACAAAAA
>JAXMNL010001104.1:14487-24842 GCA_035128595.1 Eptatretus atami
AACACGCATGCATGGGGTGGAGAAGTTGGACACAGAGGAAGAATGGGATGGATGAGATGAACACACAAGGAAGCTCAAAAGGAGGGAAAACTGGAAAATTGGTAGGTTGAGGGTTTGGGTGGGGTTAACAAGGGTAGAAAATATCATGGATTTGGATTGGGGATGATCTGAGATGGTGATGAACAGCTGTCCTGAAGACCTGGAGGGAAGAATGAAAAAGGAGAGATCAACTACGAACAGTTCCAATTCGCAATTCTCGATCGGGGCTTCCTGTAGTCGTGCCTAGCCTTTGTCTCTCCACCAGATTGTTCACACACATGTGCTCTCCTCATCCCCGTGGCATTAGGGGAGGCTGGGTCAGTTGCAAACATCTTTCGATCCGTTATATAGTTGCCTGCAAAAGTACAGATCATGTTGAACTGCCCGTCCACCGTGGATATATGTTGTGTTACTTGTTTTGCCGTATCAGGCCGCACATCAATGGCGGCACTTTCACGGTCAGCGGAGGAGACCCAAAACCAGCGCGCATTGCGGTACTGCGTATTGGTGGTTGCTGCCATGCCGTAAGCAACCGGATAGGCGGCGGGCGACCGGATCCAAATGACTACTGTAGTACGCAATCGGCCTATTTTTCCATGCATGTTCTTGCGTCAGCACGCTGGCGAACCTCATCTTTCGTGACGAATAAGTTGAAGTGAAGATCATAGTTCGGTAGTCCCAATGCTGGTGCGAGGACAAAGGCTGTTCAATGTTTCAAAGTCTTTGGTCCCGCATCATTCGTCCAGAAGATCTTATCCCTTCTGCCTCCTTACATGTCGTACAGTGAATGCGCTCGAAAGCATAATCGGTACACTGCCGGCAGACCCCGTCATCCCGAGGAACCGCCGCAATTGTCGCAAATGTAGTGGGTTTGGTGTTCTTAAAGGATTTTTCCCACCGTCAGTTCCTAGGCTTCTCCTGTCCTCTTCAGTATATGTCCCAATCGTCACTCTTGCTATGCGATACTGCAATTTTTTCCTTTGCTGACTTTGTGGCCCTTTAAGGCAAGAGCTGTTAAAGCGCTACAGTGTCCGTTTCACAATTTCGTCTGACTGTCCGAGCACATCAATAGATCGTCCACATATTGTAAATCATTCACTGATCCTTCCGGGAGCTCTATGTCCTCCAAGTCTTCCTTCAAAGCCTGCGAGAAGAGCGTGGGCTATCGCAGACCCTTTGGAAGTACAGTCCAGGTGTATTGTTGTCCGGTCGTAGCAAAGGCAAACAACGTGTTGCGACTCTTGGTAGTGGTATGCTAAGAACACCGAGCACAATCTACCAGGAAGAAAGTGCGTGCAGTGGACGGCACGCCTGACAGTAACCGTAAAGGGTGTGGCACACGGGAAAGGACGCTTTCACGATTTCTTTTCACCGCCCCGCAGATCTTGCACGAACCTCCATTGTTTCCCCTGGGTTCTTCACCGCAGGATTGGTTTGTTGGCATTGGCTTTTTGTAGGTAATTACACCCCTTGACTCGCGCAATGAAAGCAGCACCGGAGGCGACCCCTCTATGGCCTCTTTGCGCAATGGGTATTGAGCCACTCGAGGCAGGGGGTATCCCCTTCCTTTATCTGGATGGATACGGCGTTGCGGCCAGCACTCTGCGCACTATCAAATTCGGGTGTCGTGTCCATAGTTCAACGGTTACTTCCTGTAACTTTCCTCCGTTCTTGTCTCTGTTGGCCCTGGCGGCGGGCCTTTCGCTGTATTCATATCTTTCTACATACATGTCAAAATTCTGATCAGGCAAGCATAAGTACCTTCCATCCCCCCCCCGCCCGTCGGCTGGCCCGTAAGTGTTCGGCTTCACTCATCTCTTTCTAGTGGGTTCGGAGCGCATCTCAATCTGGTCATCATTTTCCCAATTCCTCCGGACTATGTCTTTACTGAACCGCCATTGAAGACGTGCGGGGTAAGTCCTTCTCTGGATTCATTAGCTACACGTTCCTCGGCGGTTAGTCCACCCCATTGGCCGCTCCTCCTTTCCGATCCACAGAGTGGTTGTCACAAAGTGCGTGTGCGGTGTAATCTTCATGTACCCTAATCCCGAGTAATAAAAATCTTGCCTTTTCGGTCATAATACACCGACAGTGCAAGGCAGTTTCCACTTCTTTCAACTTCAATGTCGTTGCTACGCAACCATTCCTCTAC
This sequence comes from Eptatretus atami, assembly GCA_035128595.1. Taxonomy (NCBI): domain Eukaryota; kingdom Metazoa; phylum Chordata; class Myxini; order Myxiniformes; family Myxinidae; genus Eptatretus; species Eptatretus atami. The sequence goes on from JAXMNL010001104.1 coordinate 16,679, forward strand.
GTCCCGCAATCTTTCGCACTTCCCAATCCCTAGTCAAGTTTATCTCTCCCCTCTTTACAGATCCGCACCAATAAACTACCGGTCCGAGTTCGGTCATCATGAGAGTAATTATTCCTCTTGAATGCCAGCGGAGCATCTTGAAGACTCCGTCTTGGCCTGAACGTTCGTACATCCCATTCTGCACAACAAATCTCTCCTAACAAAATTCCATCGGGGGGTGTTTGCTACCAAAAATGCATGTTCTCCCGCAGGGGACCTACTTGTTCGTATTTGTCCGAATCGGGTATCCTCTCTCATCCCAAAACCCCCACACACTCACTGACTCACCTGAGAGTGCAGGTTCTTTATCTCTCCTTGTTTTAGTGTTACCGGGTGGCCCCCTGTGTCACTAGGATGTTAACTTGTCCTCCTTCTACGTTCAAGTCGTGGTCAATTCCCTTACGTTTCGCGCTTCTCTTGCGGAGCACCACGGTGTCCTCATGTCAATTTTCGTTCCCCTGTTTCCCCTCTTCCTCTCATGTTTCTCTAGGGCGCCGTTGGTCTCTCCTGCTGTTTGGCGGCCGTGAGCCCAAGCCTCGTTGTTAGGCGGTGGCCTTGCGCCCGCTCCAATGTCGCGAATTTACGCAGTTAACATTCTCCTGGCTTGCGGCTCGTTCTCTTCGTTTCCAAGGTCTCCGCTGGTCCCGTTCAGGTTTCAACCGGGGTTCCCAATCTGGAATTGTTCCAGCGAGGCCTTCCTCCTCTCTTCGTATTTAACGGTGCCTCCAATTCGAAGGTTTCTTACAACCATAGCTTGGGCATCTTTCTTTCCTCTCCGCTCCTCTTCTCGTAGAGTCTGCCAAGGCTTTGTCTCGCCCTTTCGACACGGCATCCACTTCCAGCGTTTCCACCCTGGCATGTCCGCCTTCAACTCTCGCCTTACTAAGTCGCACAGTCCATCTACAAACAATAGTGTTAGGAAATGGAGGGTGTGTTGCTATGTTATTAAATCCCGAGTGCAGCCTCGGTCTGTTCATCAGTCGTGCTTTTGTACTCGGCAGGTGTTCCTTGGATTCTTGTAATATCCTGTATTGCCTGCCAGTCCATTAACCCCTTGGGGCATCTCCGTCGCGGAGTTTCTTCCATCAGGGTTTGCACCCTACCCCTGTAACCTGCTGTGCATCTCGGTTCGGCTGCCTTCTGGTAATGTCGGTTTAAAGTGCGATCCTCTCCTCCTCTATTTGACGCCCCATTCTGCGAACGCGGGCTCCAAACCGAGCAGTGCAGCCACAGCAGTGCAGATAAACCCTATGTCCCGTCCTGGTTGCCCCTGCATTTTATCTGATCGTGTAATATCTGAAATTGCCGCTTCTAGGGTTTTATCTTTATGCATTCTTCTGCTAGCTTTTTACTCCCCTAATGTCGTGGGGTCCATGATCTCAAACCCAATCTCCCCCTGCCGCTTGCCATCATTGGGGAAACGTGGTGAATGTCTGCCCTCCTCTTGCTCTTCCGTCTCCAAGACGAGGTAAACTTCCTTTGTCGTCCCAAGTCCGTGTTGGTGTTCTTTCGCCTACTCGTCGTTGGGATTTCTGCTATCTGTGCTAACGCCTGTCAGCTTCTCCTGTTCTCCTCACGTCTGTATCTTGGACCTCCGTCAAGCTGCGCTAGCGCTGTGTTCCAGTTCCTTCTGTTTGTCTCTCTCTGTGTTCTTGACCTTCCGTTATGGTCTAGCGTCCCTGCTTTAGTTTCCCTTGTCGTTCCTCGTCTTGCATTTTTCGTTGGTTCACAGTCCCTTCTAGTCCTAGTCGCCCTAATGCTGCTCAGTCTCGACTTGCGACTTCCGTTAGCCACCAGCCAACGCTTTCCAGTGTGGTCCACTTTGTTTTCGGGCCTCCTGCTTTGCCCTCTGTCAGCGCATTACTCACTGTGTCAGTATCTTTGGATCCAAGATCCAGTCAGCCGGGAAGGGATCTTTTTCTCCCCGCGGTCCACTTCACCCAGTCCTGTATTCCTTTTACGTTATCGATCCATTTTGTCAACTGATAACTTTCAATGCTGTTTCCTTTTTGGTATCTTCTCATTCTTTGAAGATTTTTTATTCCACCATGATTTGTTATTTCTTTATCTTATAACGCACCTGAAGCTGTGAATCGCTTTCTCACATTTTAACTTCGGGACCGAAAATCCTTTTAAAACAACGCTTAAGCTCAAAATCCCAAGAAGGCCTCCTTCCTCTATTATGGTACAAGATCCAACTGTCCCTCCTATTTCACACGGAATAACTTTATCCCTAACCTTCCAGTTCCAACAACACCGCCTGACAGCCCCCTTTGTGCTCTTCAGACAAACCCGCAATTCGAATCACCTCATATGTTTTAACCGTTAAGCAGTTCTTGATTCGAGCAGAATCCTGGAGCTGCGTCGCGGGGCGCTGCCACCAGTGTACACAGTCGTCTACTGGGGCTCCTATTTTAGGTGCCCTAGTGCGATCGTCACGTACCTTTTAGCTGAACCCTGTAATCGCTGTACACCAAGTGGAGTCCCGCCGTCCAAAACCGCCAGCATCAGTCGAATACCATCCTCGTCGCCAAATGTTATGACTCTCCACCGGCCGAGTAAAGATACGAGTTCAAGATGAGGGTCCTCGAATTTACAACGTTTTAAATTTCTGAAGACCATAACGATGCGGAATGTGGCACAAAGGCCCTTCAGTCAGGTGCCCCCGGACCACATTGAGATTATGCTTCAAAACCATCATTATATAGTCACATCAAAAGCATAACTGGTGGTGACTAAAAGTGTGGGCTAAGGGAATAAAGAAATAAAGAAATAAATTCTAAAAGTGTGTGCTAAGGGATAAAGAAATAAAGAAATAAATGGCAGCAGTGGGGCTTCTTCCCCCTCCCCTCGGGCCCTAGGGGAAGTTGGAATCAGTTCATTCTCAGATATGCAACCCAACAGTTTATCTTGCAAACTAATGCACTTTCTAAGCCTCCTACAACTGGCACATTTGATAGCAAAGGCGAAACTTGGGTGGACTAAGACAGGAATGTGTGGGATGGTCAGGATACAATGAAGGTAACAGTTCCTCCCAAGGACAATGAGCTGCAGAAAACAGGAAGGGTTGAATAAAGGCTGTCCAAAAAAGTTTAGGCAACATGAAACATTTAAAGCAACATCTTAAAGCAAGGCTTGAATCTGGACAGCTGATTAATATTAACTATTAACTATGTTATTCACTATGGCTCAAATGTACCACCTAGCATAATATCTTCATCACATTCTTGGCTCCAGTAACATCCATCCACAAGGTGACTGAAACTTGCTACAGTGATACAACATGAACGATTGCTATGTCTGTATCTGAGCACGATGACTATTCCCCTGTTTCTCAGTACTGTCCCACAGATTTTGCATGGAGAATATCTTTCGTAATCTGTCTCTTCGTGGTTGTTTCTAAGGTATTCAACGGAATCACGCTGAGAACTCCATCGACCGACTTCGTAGTGATAGCATTCTCCGGGAATGTCAAGATAGAGCTGACGGCTTCCGATGATCTGTTTGGGTATTCCTGGTCTTACCATTCTTCGCTAGGACTTGGGGAGCTGTCTCTTAACATGACCTTGATTTCAGGGCATTGGCTTAGATCCTTCGGTCCGTTTTTTTGTTCTGGGCCAGTTATCATAAACTCGTGGTCCATCTGCTCCTCTCCTTCCCGTCCATGGTCCTTTCTAGATGGCTGTGGGTAATCATCGAAGACTAGATGAAACCTTCCACACTCGACAGCGCCATTGTTTGAATAGTATGCTTCTTGCCGAGACCCCATAGGTGGCTGATGATTTTTTGGTGGTAGGAATGGAGAAGAAATGGGTTCATCGATAATGCAAGCACGTTTGAATGGCAGGACTGCATTCGGCAAATCATTCAAACCTTTGAACTCCAGTAATTTGAAGAGAGCACTTTTTTCTGTTTTTGCCATGTTCCATCTGTACTGCAGATTGTCAAGGACTGGTGTGAGTTGAATATCAAAAATGAAACGGCAAGTCCAATTCCCTTTTGGTGGCTCGTACACAAGGCGGCCCACAGATCTCTAGTACCCTTCAAGCTCGATATTTTCTTTTGTTTCGTTCTTCGTTCTTTGCACATTCCATCTGAAAGGTCTTCAGTTTTGCCTTTGTTATCTTTTCTTCAAACCTGTTGGGATAGCATATGCAGGAAACGAGGAAATCTTGGTGGCGTGCCTGTCCTCTTTTGGACTTCTTGAGCAGACTTTCTCCAGACCTTCATCACTGGTAGCCCTCCCAGTGTTAATGTTGAACAGTTTCTTCTGTGAATGCTTCTGTTTCCGACTTCCATCTCAAAGGGATTGGCGAGAGTCTTCTATTTGTTTATGACCTTCTTCAAGTCACGCATATCACGATCTATTCGTGCAGGTTGGAGTTCTGCAGCAACATCAATTCACAATCAACTGCCATCTCTTGCACAAGGCTTATGAAAGAACCCCTGGTAGATTTTGTGACTCATCCATGCTCAAAACGAGCAGTATAATATTTGTGGGCAGACGATATCCCTGTGAGGCGAGACGCTGCGTCGCGTGACCGTTTGCTCCAGAGTTAAATCGACAGGAACACGGCTGAAAGCATGGTCAGTTCTTTCAGTTCTCGGGACAGTGAATGCACCTTCTAAGAATTCTCGGAGTCCGGGGTGCGATTCGTCGATATTCATCAGGTCCAAGCTGAATTTTGTCAACCATCTGCATGTTGACATGGTTTATGCGAAGAAGAGGTCTATGAACCTGGCAGTCAGTGGAAGATGTATAGAATTATGTCATTTCTTCTGATCAACTCCTCTTCCAGGTTGTGGTAAAAGAACGAATGTAATCGATGTACATCATCCAAAATTGAGCGGTGTAGCCATGTGTTCAGATCTTTTTCGTCTGTGTACTTGGTAAGCAGTTTTCCAGCACTGAAGACATCTGATGCAAACCTATTGACTCGAGTGCAACTCACCACTGTGTCACTGTTGATCGAAATTCTCTAGTCGATCCTTTTCCTCGTATGTCTTCCATGAATGCCAAAAGGGAGGATCTTCAAAGGCAACGGGGCCTAGTAATTGGATGCAACCTTTGCGGATTAAATGTTTTCTGATAGGAAGCCGTCAGTGAACCCTGGGCGAGGCAATGTCAGTATCAGTTTCATGTAGGTCTCCTGAATCAAGAAGATGATCTTCCCGACAGCTTAAAAAATGCCATTTCAAATGTGAACACACCTGGCATTATGAAGACGGTCACAACTTGGGGCTTTCCTGTGGCTTGAATTTGCATGGCAGGTTTTGCCGCAATTCACAGGTCATACATGACCCATCAATTTCTGCTCACACTCTGGCACATCTTTGGGTTGTGGATGAGCATCTCTGTATGTCGTCAGACTAGTGATGGCTGTCTCAAGGTTGGGCATTATTGGACCTCTTGTTTGGCAGCTTGTCTTCATAGTTTTGGCATGATACCCAAACACATTGGAACCTTGCTCTCTACAGCATGACTCATCATCCACATCAGGTTCCAAGTTCTTGCAGCAACACTGACTCAGGGAGGAAGAGAAAGACATCTACGTGCTTGTAACTTAAAAACTGTTCAATTCGTTTTTTTTTAAACGATAGGGTTCAGTGATACCTCTTGTTGCTCCAGTGATCGTTTCGCGCCCTTCCTGGTGGAGGGACTATTGGCGGCAATGAGACGGACTCGCTTGTCAACTGACTGTTTCTTCCTGATTTATCTGGTACATTCTGATAGCATTATTCCCATTGTATCATGAGTGTGGTCTGCCAGAATAATGTATTTTTGTCAAACGCATCGAAGTTATCAAATGCACCCCATTGGCTTGGTCTTTGATGGTTCCCATCAGGACAGGACAGTCCGCCTTTCTTTGAAGTTCTTGCTGTTTTGTTTCCAATTCTTCTAAAGCTGTTGTAATTTATGCATGCCCAAATCGATTTAACACCTGCACAACTTTTTGCTACACCCTGTGACAGATTTCACAGCGATACCCGTGCCACTTTGCTTTGGCTGGTTTGACTTACCCTCTCCTAAGTAATGAAGAGGGCATACACAGGATGATTTAACACGGCACAATGACTGATTCGTACATTTTGTGGGATTTGTGTTGTCGAATGTGTTGTCGAAGAGTAACTCGAGTGTCACCAATGTCGACAGGTGACTGGCTGGCTGAAACTGCAGTAAAGTTTTTATAACAGCTAACATGATATCCATCATTTTCACGCTGGGCTTTCAGCGATTCAAGAACGAATCGCGGGGAACTGAATTCTCCGAAATGTCGTTTTTTTACGCCTGTTTGATGCAGCTTTTTGTACTGTGGCCCATTGTTGTTCACCGATATGTAACACTTCAAGGCATGGCCCTCTTTCCCGCAACTCTGATGCGTTATGAAGGATACAGCGTCTCTGAGGTGTCGGAACTTGTTTGGGGTCTCAGTCCTGGCATTGTTAGGAGACCAATCAGGGTCTTGCGTATCCATTGTCACTTATCTGAAAAGGCAATATTATTTGGGATAGAACAATGTTCGGGAAAGGTTTTTAAAGGAAACATTTTGTTTTTGCAATCGGCAAAATGAAATTTCTTGTGTTACCGGTTTAATTAGGACATGGCGTAAATTAAAGTACCGGTAAACTCGATTAAATGATATCAGGCAAGAGACAGATATTGCGGATTAAAAAATTGTTTTATAAACATGATAAAGGATGAGATGATCACATTTGACCCGTTCTTAAGTGGACTAGGTACAGGAGTTGACACTTAAGAATGGCCAATCCATGGACAGGGTGGTCTGAGAGACATTTTGGCCAAACTTTCATCTTTGTACTCAATCATGCTAATTAACGTGTAATTAGGCTAATAGGTGCGTTCTTTAAGTAGACTAAGTACAGGAGTACACTTAAGAATGGCGAAACTAGTCAGGGTCCCTACTGGATATTTTGGTGCAAGTCTCATTTTTGTACTCAATCATGCTAATTAACATGGTAATAGCACGAATTAGGGCGTTCTTTAAGTAGGTGCTAAGTACAGGATTGACACTTAGGATGGCAGATCTTTATTTTACCTTCTCGGAGAACATTTTGTGCACTGGTTTCAATTCATATACTCAATCATGTAATTAAACTTGAATTTGGGGGTACTTTAAGTGGTCGCCCCCAGGAATGGTAAGCAGGAGATGAAACTTAAGAATGCCCGTTTGAGGGTCCCATGTTGTATCCCCATATATTCCAAGCCTCAAACCTTTTGTACTCGCAATGCTAAACATCTCCATGGGCTCCCAGACTAGGCTGCAGTACCTCAAGGCAGTGTTCTCGGCCCAATCCTATTCCTGATCTTCATAATGATCTCTCTCACTCTCTGAAGAATCCTCTTTATCTATTTGCTGATCATCTCCCCCTCTGCCGTGACATCCTAGTCATCCTTCTTTCAGGCAGGCTGCAAGCCTCTTCCTCTCTTCAGACCTTGAACAAAATCACAAGATGTCAAACACTTGGAATATGTCTTCCATCCTGACAAATCTCACACTCTCACGATCTCTACTCCGAAAGGACCGTCTGGCAAACCCTCCTCTTACCTACTTTCTCACCAATCCTCTTGAGGAAGTTCAGTCATTCAAAGTCCTGGGTCTCACTATCAGCCATGATCTTTCTTGGGCAAACCACATTTCAAAATCGTCCTCCAAGCCAGCTGCTGACTCGGCAATCCTAACGACATCCTTCCTTGGCACACCTGAACTCCTATCCACCAACAAATCCTCATCCGCAGCTTGAATGGAGGACTGCTCTCCTCTCGAGGCTGGCTCCCCTGCCTCGTCGGTTGCTCAGCTTGAAGCTGTGGAAATGAAGACCTTAACAGTTATTGGAATCCCCACGATGAAGCTGAGTCGATGGGCCTTCACTCACACCATCGCCGACAGGTCAGTGGTCTCTTTGTCACCACAACCTCCTTTCCTGGTCTTGCCCCTCTGCTCATTCTGTGCTTCCCCCCCCCCCCCCAGGTTTCTCCAACACAACGGTTCACCAGCAACCCCCTTCTCATGAAACTACCTAAAACCAGTATCACTGCTCTCCTCCACTCATTTGTTCCTCGTTTTCCCACCTGAGGAATCGACTTTCACATCTCTTCATATCT
>JAXMNL010001106.1:0-18548 GCA_035128595.1 Eptatretus atami
ATGTGAAGACATTTGAGCGATTTGCCAACCCCTCAGTTCATGGATCCCAATGATGGTCCAAAAATTGTTGCCGAGTCAGGATCGGATTCTATTTGTTATTTGTATTCATGATGTTCTGTCTTTCAGGTCACCGCATGGACCATCCCAGGGATTACAAAGGAAGTGCATCACCCGAGATGACTCAAAGCCATGAGTATCTCTTTTGTGGGAGAGCAAAGGCCTTAAATGTTAACCCAAGATGAGATTGGAGATGAAGCCCTGAGCAAGATGTACATTTTGCATTTTTAAGGTGTTAAAGCTGTCCATTTTAATGAGTTTCGAAAGATTGTCCGCAGAGGGACAGAGGTATCCCAATCGATTGCTTGGGCCTGCGTGTTGAAACACCAGGCAGAGTTTTATAGCTGGTTGGGATTCGAACCACTAGGCGAGACGGCAGAGGTGAGTGATACCTCAGGGCCGCAGGGCATCACTTGTCCGGACCTATCATTTGAGAACACTTGGATTCATCACCGCAGTATACAATGTTAACAACCAAACCACATGTTGGGTTTGTTTTTTTTTCTGCCAAGATATTTGCTGCTAGATCCAGGGTTCGAAGTTCCCAGTGAGGGGAGCGCGGGTCCTCTCAAACCGGTCCTGAGGCCCCAAGCACGGATAGCTTCTGGAGGCGGTGTTCAATCAATCCGGACGCCGATTAGGTACGCCAATCTGGCGGGTTTCTTCTTCCCGTCGCGCTACTTACCTGTGGAAGGCCCCACCAGGAGTCCGTGCCCTCGACGCGTACTTGCGTTAACTTACGCTGGTCAGGTGCAAACTTGAGCGGAGTGTGAGTTAGGCACCGCTACAGAGCAACCGGTTGGGGGTAAAACTTTCACGGCTCCACAATCGTTGGACTATTGCTGGGACCAATGGAGATAAGAACGAGCTCGGTTACATTTTTATAAGCAATTCGTTGCGGGTGTAGGCGAGTCATTCGTTGTGGCACCATACTTGGTGGAGTGTCCTGGCGAGCTTGAGTTGGGGGTCTGTAGTTTGGGGTATTATTATGAAGTATTGTGGTGGTTATAGGTAATGTTGTAGCATGTGGTTCGACGTCTGCTGAAGTTTTGCAGTGTGCGCGGAATGGGTTATGAAATGACCGCCTGCATGCAGCATGCGTGACGAGGAGAGGTTTCTGTTTGACGAAGAGATAAAGGACCTGCCAAAGCCCAAGCAAACACATTCTGTCCTAAGCCCCGACATACGGTAAAGCCCGGCGTTTCTAAACGATACGAATGAAATAACCTGGTCTCGGCGACCGCTACTTTTTTGGTTGCATTTCGGGACGTGCGGGCTCGCAGAACCACAACAACATTTAGCAGCCTCACACAAAATGTTTAAAAAAAAAATTCTGCTCCACGAGAGAAGTGAAAGTTTACTCTTGTGACCAACACAAAATAGAACGGTGTAATTGTTTTGTTTGTGACTCACCCTCTCAGACTGGAAAGTAAGTTTCATGTTTCAAGAGAGGTTGAAGGCTTATTGGAGGACAAATCACGAACGTGGGCCGTCATTTTCTTGCTCCAATTCTATCAAATTTCTGGAGTTGCTAGCAACAGGACCTTGGGAAATAATGTTAAAAGAGCTGCAGAAAAATCTCCACGAGTAAGATGCATGGCTTCTGCAAAAGAGATCCCTACGAGCCCTCGCACTTCCAAGGGAGAGCGGAGGTTATTGTAATCGGTCTGGTCAGTGGTGTTGTGGGTCCGCTGTGTGAATCTATTGAATGTAGATTGCTTTCATTCCGAATTAACCAACTGGTGATATGCCTCAACGACCCGATGCAGTTAAAGCTTCTTGTTGTTTTCACTTGTTTTATAGTTGTTTGTCATTCTGAAATTGGAGCAGGTTGGCGTTGCAGCCAAATTATCAAGTGAAAGTGTGAAAAAAGCGATGCGGCAGTCTCGACGACCACAACAACTCCGTCGTTTTAAGATACATTCTCAGCATCTTTCTCATGGCCTTGCAAGCACCTCACACGGGCTTTGATGAAGGTTTACCTGAAGTCAATTTTTCGAGCTGGTTGCGTCCATTTGCTTTGATCTAGAGTGCCTTGCAAAGGTTTATGGACCGACGAGCACTCCTGGGTAACTAAGCACGATTGGACAACGTTTGGCCTCGTCTTTCCCCAGGGGATCAAGTGGGTCCGTTCTGCCAATGCCGGACATGAAAATCAGAGCCTTCTCACGAGACATACTCGCGCTGCTTCTTTATACATTCCTGGCAGCCTACATGCCCTGCTCACCAAACTCTCTTCCTATGGCATCAGGACATCTCCACTCCATGGCTCACAGGACTTCCTCTCCTGTTGCAGTCACGTGGTTGGCCCTAAATGCAGTATATCTCATCCGCGTTCTTCCAGTCCAGGCCGGAGTTCCTCAAGCAGGCCTGGGCCCTGTTCTTTTTCTGGTTTTCTTTAACGAAACGATCTCTCCGCGCTTCTGGAAATACTTCTTTATCCTTGTGATGCTCCACCCTCTGCCACACTCTGCGATCCTCAGAAGACCGGCAAGCAGCAGCTTCTCTCACGTCCTATGCAGTCTGCGGTAAATCACAAACTGGTCCAACACGTGGGGAACCTGTTCTTTCATTTCCAAACAATTATCACACTCTCACTACTGTCCCTCCAAGGACTGTCAAGAGCTCCCCCCCCCCAACCCCATCGACATATCTCAACGTCCTTTGAAGGAAGTCCTTTCATTCCAAGCTTCTGGGTCTCACTTCAAAGCTTTTGTCTGCAGGCTGATGGAGTGCTGCTCTGCCCCTTGGCTGGTGTTGCTTCCCGTCTCACCTTTTCGGCTTCACGCGCTGGAAACCAAGGATTCGATCATTGGTATCTCCCACGATGAGGACTGGTCTTTCGACCTCTCACTCTCTCACCGCAGGCAGGACGGGGGTCTCTTTTCTTTCTGCCGTCTCCTTCTGCCGGTCTTGCCCCTCCCGGTCTGCTTCTCTACTGCGAGTTGTCCCCACCATATTTCCAAACAGGTCGCTCATAGGTCCACCAAACAACCCCTGTCTTACGTAAACTACCAAAAATCACGAGATCACTGCTTCACCTTCACTCTTTTCATTCCTCTTTTCCCCACCTTTGAATAAAATCCTTCTCTCTATTCAAATCCTTCTTCCTCCAGGCCTTTCAAACAGCGTTTCACCTACCACCTCTTGTCATCCACATCCAAATTCCCCGATCTTTTCTACCCCCGTAAATGGCACCCCAACCCATCCTCCTTGAATTTCCCTGCTTTCCTTCTGAAGTCCTGTAATGTCCATCTTGTATTCGCCATTTGTTTCCCCATCCCTCCCCTTTCCACAGATCTCCTAATGTCTCTGTTCCCACTGATTATTGCCTCCCCCTCCCGCCCGCTTTTGTTGCTCATTTGCCCCCTCGCTGTGTATATTCGGTGTGTTTGTGTGTTTACTCTCATTCGACCTCGAAAGATATACAATTTTTTTTTTCTCCAAGATTTCCTGTCAAAACCTTGGTAGTTTGAACGCGGGCGGCCGCGGTTCGTTGGAAAGACTTGCGCCACTCTTCCGCCAACCCCCCACAGACGGGATTTTGTGTCCATTAATAAAAAAAAAGTGCGACGTTATTACAAAATACCACCGACTGCGGAAGATCCACCTCGGGATCCCCTTCATCGCAGTTTCGAAGTTAAAAAATTTAATGAATCCGTGCGAGCACGTGACGTCGTTTGACCATAGAATGTCGGAAGCAAATTGATTCAAACTTTTTTTGTCGTTTCTGTGTAGGAGATTCCCGGAAGGGGGAGGAGCCTCGCGTCGTTGTCGCGCTCGAGCTCTTCCGGTGGGGGATTGGTTGTGACGTCATCCCTCCGAACTTGAGCTGCTCAACGATTTTCGAGCTCGTGCACCCGTTTGAACGTGCGTGATGACCGAAAGATTCCGAACACTCACTTGTTGTTACTCCCACCGACGATGAGGAGGGGTTTATGTTGTGCACGAGTATCTCAAAAAAGTTGTAGCGGATTCGGGACGAAACTTGGAGGACAGGTTGTGTGTTGCCAAAGGACGAACTGAATTTTCGATTTTTTTGGGGGGGGTTGTTTTTTTGGAAGATCCGATCTCCGATATGGACACGAGAATTATTTTAATTTTAACTGATTCTTCCCATTGAGAGTCGGATCAAACATTGGCGTCGTTCGAACTGTCGAGCCTGATATCTCAAAATGTATTGGGCCCCCGATATTGTTCTCGTGGATCAGGCATTACATGTCGTATCATGGTCGAGGCTCATGAGAGTATGTGGACAATTGGAATGGGGGGAAACACCAACAACAGTGAGGGTGAGAAGGACGCTGTGGGGGGAACAAGTCTCAAACAGGACACAAGAGGACAGTGGGTAAGTGGGGGGAACGAAAAAAAAAGAAACAAACCAACTGACGACGAATATAAGAGGGGAGAAGGGGGGAAAAAAATTCACACCTTGGAAAGGTCAGCACACTGATTACAGTACAACTGGTGCATTTTCACCGACCTTTCGGAAGGATGACAGCTGAGTCAACCCCACCTGGTATTAATCAACGCCAAAATGGCTTGTCAGGACCCGAGTGATCCAAACCACCACCCGAACCGGAAGCCACACCAGACGTGTGGACAGCTCGGTTGCGGGTCACTATCATTTAAGTTGGGGGCGCGACCTTGCCACTGTGCAGTGCCCCTAGGCCTGATTACAAATAGTACTCATTTCGCATTGACCTCAGAAAGACTGACAAGCTGAGTCAACCCACCTGGCGTTAATTCAGCAGCATGGTTGGCTGAAACTCAGACCCTAAGACCCAAGCCAGGGCTTCATCTCCCAACCACGAGAGCCACACCAGGCAACACCTCGTTTATTAATTATTTTATTTTCGTTCTCATCCGGGAAATATCTCAGGACCTTGTGAGGCTCGGGAAACTGATATTTGGAGCCCCTAATGATGCGATTTGGCGATTAAGACGTATTTTTTGATTTTATCGATTAATCATTAATCGATAATAAGTCATTTTTGCGATTAATGCTTACTTTTCAAAAAGTTACAGATTTGGATGATGGTACAGCTTAAGCAGGTTGACGGTGTACTATTGAATGAAACCTAAAACTTGATTAAGTCAATTTTCCAGCCTGCGCCCTATGTTTAGTTTAGTGTTTGGGATATGTGGGAAATGTACGTTTGATCTTCACTTTGTCTTTTAAAGGTATAATTTACACACTTGAAAATACATTGTGATGACCCTTGCTTTGTTCTTGACAGGTATAAAATGGGAACAACTCAGATGGTATCCAAACAAGTGAAGAATGAGGACAACTCGCAGCTACCTGCGGAGTTTATTAGCTAAGAACCAACCAAAGAGAAGCAGGTAATGACACCTATTGCTTTGAATTTTCTTGAATTTGAACACCAAAGCAGCCTGTTGTTAGAATCTTCAGAACCGCAGGACAACAAAATTTGACTGTGCCAACCAACCACCTCTGCCACTGTCCCTGATTCTAGTGATGCGTACATCGGATGGGGAATAAATTATGGTTTGGTGCCGCAGGAGAATCTTTTTCTGGAAGAGTAATGAACTGTCCGACTGCAGTTGCCCCAGAAGATTATGGCAAAAGTTTGGCAAAAGTGTTGGTGATGCTATCTCTTCTTCGTCAAAGACCATGGGACCTCACGATCCACCAACTCATTCTTCGCAGATGTGTTCCCACCCTTATATGGTACATCTGAGGGCCGGCTTGCTTTGCGATGAAATTGATTCTGCTTGTGAAGAATCAATCCGACAGTTTATAATGTTTGTGAGGAATTGAACCCAGGTTCGAGACAAGCTTAAGGTTGAGTACCTTTTGCACCGTTCTTTCAGGGACAACGGACCAGTAAGTTGTCAGCAAAATTCTATATCGATATCTAGACTGATACCATTTGCAGATTTTGCTTTTCACCTCCCAAATTGCTGCGACATTTTTTGATAATTTTTTCACCTACTGATGCAACATGATGATATCAGTCAGGTTTCTTCGCCATGTCAGAGATAAAAAAAACATTTAAAACAACATCGTTAGAAGGGCACTCGGTCGAGCGCTACCATCGCTACGCTGCAATGCCTGATCCATTTGATGAACATATCGGCCAAAGCATTTTTGAAATATCGGTGCAGTACATCTTTTATGCCAACTCATCACGGTGAAAAAAATGATAAAAATTAATAAATCTTTTCGAAGATTCTGGATTTGATCTTCACTAAAATGAAATCAATTGTCGCTGTGTTACAACCACAGTGTCACATTCGTCCGAATCGATCCAAACGTTTTGAGTGTATTGTACGATATATCATTTTTGCCAAATCTCTCAATGGTGAAGAAGTAATTAATAAATTATAATTTCCTCTATCTGATTCACGGATTCGGATCTTCACCAAATTGAATCAAATTCTTCCTCGTCACACATTCCAATGTGTCCACCAATTTTGTTCGAATCCGTTCCAAAACTTTTTGAATATCCTGCTGTATTTTCGTTTGTTTGCCCCGTCTCTCTAATGGTGAAGGATTCACGTTAAAAAATCCATGTTTTCATACACACCTTCGTGGGTGGAATAACCTAGAAATACTAGATTTTATTTTTTATTAGTAAGTAATATATATTTTTATTATCTGTCTCAGGTTCTTCCATTTTCATTGTCCGTCCTGCATAAAAAATTCATGTATTCCTTATGTCTGTAGGTGAGCGACTTCTTGCCGCTCTTTCCACATCAACTGATTCAGTTTTAAATTGATACCCCTGAGAGTAATTAAACTGGTTAATGATTACTTCTCTCTGGCTGTTATCAGCACAGCCTCCGAGCACCGTCCAGTCTGGCATTTCACTCAACGCCGACTGGCAGGTTCACGAGCAGCCATCCAAATTTACTGCACTGGTCTGCCATTGCTACTCTTCGCTCCGACATAACTCATCCTGGGGAATTCTTTTCAAAGAAACTTGCTCTACCCTCATGCATAAGATTTATCCCGTCTCGGCTCAGTTGTCCACCTTCTCCTCCGCCTTGGTTCACCGAAGCTCGTGGCGAGCTGTGTCCTGAAACAACTGCTACTTATTTGCCTCGTGGAAAGCAACACCAATGTGAGGTACTCAGCTCCTCCATAAAGCTCGTAACCAAGTGTGTATCTACCCTCAGTAGAAGCCAGTAAACACCATTCTTCAAGCTAAAGTCTGAACTCTCAAACCTCTCTCCCTCCTCCAAATCCTGGTGGCTCTAATCAAATCTGTTTGTGGTGGATGATTCCCCTCCATCCTCCTCCCTTACCTCAAATGGCGCACTTGCTGATACCCACACTGTGAAAAGCTGAATGCCCTAAACTCGGTTGTCAAAATCTTTGTCTGAAAACCCATCGCTTTCTGTGCCCACCTTACCCAGTCGCACCAACTGTCCCTGGACTTGTTCCTTTTCGTCTAGACAGTGGAGAGATTGCTGGCACACACTCGACATAGATTCTGCAACTGGCCCAGACAGCATCAGCCCACGTCCTAAAACCTGCTGCTCTGCTGTTGCTCACCCTCTCTTGTGTCTATCACCCTCTCAGTTTGCTCCAGGTATCTTCCATCTGCTTGGAAATCAACAAACATTACGCCCTGCCAAAAAAGGTGCAAAAAACAGATCCCTGCAAACTACAGACCAATCAGCCTTCCCAATCATCAGATAAAGGTATGGAATCCATCATCGCTTCAGACATTAAATCCTTCCTCTTCTCCAAATGGTTCTGATTTCCTGATCATTACATTGGTATTCAGACCAGGTCATTTCTACCCTGGATCATGCTGCTTCTGCTCTCCACGAATGGAGGAGTCTTCAATGCCAGAATCGAACTCCAGAGCCATATCCCTGAATTAGCATGCTTAATTTCTGCAACTGCTCACAAAATTCTGCTTTTGACATTTTCTGGCACCCTGCCATGCTCACCAAATCCCTTCTATGGTATCGCAAGGCAATCTCCACTCATGCTCGCAGACTTCCTCTTCTGTCGCAGCAACGTGGTGGCTCCGTAAATGGGAGTTCTCTTCATCCCCTCTTCCTGTCCAGGCTTGGGTTCCCAAAATCCAGTTTTCTGGCGGCCACTGTTCTTTTTCTGGTTTTCTCAATGATCTCTCCGACTCTGCTGGAAAATCCTCTTTATCTCTTTCTATGGATCTCACCTATCTCCATCGTCCCACTCGCACGGAGCTTAATTCACTAGACTGATAATATTAAGCCTCCATCCTGGCAAATGTGTATTCGGCATCTCAACTTTAACTTTTCGGAAATTTGGATCTGGCCCCATACTCTAAATTCAGAATCATTGATTAACCTCATGGGTTACTCACTTTTACTATCACGATGCTTATGTTGAGGATGTCGATAGTATTTCATTTTATTATTTCTTGCAGGCTCGATACAAGCACAAAGAGAGAAAAGACGCTCAAGTTGAACCGGCCATGAAATATTCTTTTTGATGGTTCAATCTAAAGATTGGGAATACGAGGCGAGACTGCAGTTGAGGATTCATTTTGTGATTTCGCGTCAGTAAGTTCTCGTTGTTTCCCAGATTGTGTTGTTTACTCTTTTTTTAAGCATTGTCAAAACATATATTATTTGTTTAGCTTATAAAAAAGAAGTCACTTATTGAAAGATAAACATTGTTTATTTCATGTGTGCTGACAGTTATTTGATGTCATGTCATTCAAGGTTCACTGTATTTTAAAAGTTCATTTTCCAAAAAAATGATATTGCTATAGGATCAACTACTCATCAATTATCTCAGCGCAACAGAAGGTCGAAGAGTTGTGCCTCTTTACCAAGAAGACAACCCTCGGGATTGGTGAGTCTCTATCCGTTTGTTAGTTTAAACGGTGAGTGAAGTGTTGCTTGAAATCTTTTGGCAATTGCGGTGTTATGATCAAGCTGTGTCATCAAAGCAAAATTAATTTTTCGACAATTTTTTTGAAATAGTCATTCAATTTTGTGCGTGCCTGGTGAAAGGTGAAGATGGCACGGTGAGCTTTGCGTGTGGGAGGGGGTGAGCTGAGTATGCATTGATGTCAATTACACAGAGTTAGTCTTGTAGCTTTATTCACATTTTCCATATCTCTATATTGTGCCTTGCAGCACACGTTATCTCAAAGGATATGAGTTAAATTCTGATGTTAGTTTCTATGTGATGCAGGTTGGTGTTTTCTTTGTATTATTTTGAAGTCTTCACCTCTGAGCGGCTCGTCCGATTTGAATCTAGCACAGTGATAAACTGTTCATCCTGGTGTCTCGTAGCAGGGAAGTCATGCAATGGTTGTGATATCCCTGGAGTGATGTTAAACTATGTTGTTCATCTGCGAGTATGAGTTGGGAACTTTAAAGATTGCACGGTATTTTTCGTCGAATGAAGGTTGGGAAGCTATCGCTTGTACCCTGGCCAAATTCCTGAAGGTCCTGCGTCCATTCCGCCAGAGGGCACCCCATAGCTTGGGCTCACAGCAGTGATGCAACCTGCAGACACACAGTCAGGTATGGGAACATGCGCAGAAGTAGCATGTCGCTGCGTCCACTTTCCGCCGGTACTCCAGGGGCCTCCGTCTGGCCATCCTTCCAGGCAGATGCTGGCCCATCCCCATCTCCTTGAGATGCCGACCAACCGCTGCCAACCACGAGAATCTGGTCGGCCCATTGGGCCTCTCCACTCACGAGGCTCCCTCGCTGAGAGAATCTGGTGAGCGGATCAGCGTCAGGAAAACGAGACAAATGTCCAGACAGCCACAGCTGATGCACATGGACTGATACAGGAAAAAATCTCATCTGAGTCTTCTTAGCAACCTGCTCATTGGATACAAAGTCTGACCGGTGAGAGCATTAGGATTCTCGAAGAGATCTGGTACCGATCAGGACTTCAGTCTAATCTCAGATCCCTGGTCAGAATCCAAGTTTCACATCCGTAGAGTAAGACTGGAAGTACCAAGGACCTCAGACTCGGACTTTTGTGCATTCTGCATAGGTACCGACAGCACCAACCCCATGGTACAGTGAATCCATGACTCCCCAGATGTCTCTTAACCTCTCGCTCACACAGCGAGGAATGAATATCACTGCAAAGTAAGTGAATCTCTCCTACGCTGAACATCCTCACACAAACAGGTACAGACAAGAAGCAACATCCAATGTATGTCATTGGAAAGCCTGGACTTCTGCAGAGGACTCCCATCAGGATATCCAATGTCTCCACAATCTTTTGGGATATCCAGTGACTGCATCATGCTGAGAAATCAAGGTGAGAGACTCAAAACTTTCAACGATGCACCGCAGCTTGATCTCTCCGACATCCCCCCAGAATCCAGTCCATGCAAGCGCTGAAAAGTGTGGGAGCCAATACACAGCCCTGAAAAACTCCAGTCACAATTGGAAATAAGTCAGACATGGTAACCACCACCTCACAGCACTCTCAGTACCAGAGTATAGTTTCAGAATCAGATTGCTTAGTTTAGGTGGCACTCCACGAAGACTGGAATCTCAAGACGGCATCCCGATTCCCAGAATCAACACTTTGCAGAGATCAACATGGCTTCAGGCAGTCCCTGCCAAAACTCGTTCTGCGTTTGGTGAAGACCGAGAGCAAGGACAATGTCAGTCATGACCTCTTTGGGAAAGCCCGACTGTGTGGGCTCTTGTGCTCAAACAGGTGTGGCGAACACTATCAAGAATTATCCGAGCAAAGAACGTTGCAAGGCATTGAGAGCACGGTCAACCCTCGTAGTGGGATCATGCGGCCGACTACCCCTCCCTTCCTTCGAGGACAACAAGGACTCCCCTTCCATCAGTTTAGGATGATGCCTTTGCTCCAAAGAGAACTGCATGCAACCACATGTGACTGCCTTTTCACCAGCATTGAAAAGTTTCAGCATGGATCCAAGAATCCCAGGAGCTTCCCCCCTTTCAAGTAGGTCACCGCAGCCTGTCTTCCCACAAACTAAGACGGTTCACAGTTGATTGAGGGTCAGCAATAAGGACAGTAAACCCATGACATCAACTCACTAGCTGGTGTATCAGCCTGGTACAGTTGCTCAAAGTAACCGGCCAAGCGGGCCTTCATTTCAACTTCATCAACCTGCCACCACTCCCTGCTCTAACTGCAGTACACCGAGGGACGGGCTGGAGGAACGCAATGAAAGAATTCCTTTGCAAGCAGGAGACATAATCACCTGACACACAGGTGATGCTCTACCCCCTCACAGATTCCTTACACATAGACCTCCTTGTCCGCCCTCAGCGCACGTACAGTTTTATGCCTCAACTCCCTTAACAGCTCAGCTCCACCATTAAGCCTGGCCCTGCAACTCTGGTCAATGGTATTCATTGTCCCTTGAGAGACAAAGTTCTTCTTCACCCTTCGGTGTTTCCAAGACATCCACTGGCAACATCAAGGATGGTTGTACTGAAGGCACTCCACAACTCTCAGGATTCCCTGAAGCACCCAGACCCCCCCAAAATCCCTCTCATCCTTGAGCCTGCCAACATATCCAGCCGGCTGGTTGGTACCATTCTCCCAGATTTAAGCTGCAACTTCAGAAGTTGCTCAAACAAGCCTGCAGTTGCGTTTTTGAGGAACTGAGCACTCCGGTAGACCCTCAGTTCTGAATCATCCCCAACGACCATCAACGAGCACATGGTCAGTGTTCTTTGCACATCACCAGAGTTGGAATACCAAGCCCAGTAATGATCTGCGGGTGCTGAAACCATGAACAGTCACCCCTAAACAGCCACATGCTGCATATGAAATGTATCAAATGAATGATCATGTCATCTTCAAGCTGAAAACGCAAGAAGAGGAGTGGGAAAGTAGGGGATGAAAACAGAAAGGAACAAACCAACGAGAAACTGACAACAAAAAGAGGTGAGGGAGAGGGAAAACAAAGATCACAATAACCTGGAAAAGTGGGATAACTTCGGCAAGGGGTCATTTGGGGTGGAAGAGATCATTCGTACGGAGATGGGGGAATGAGCTGAAGTAATGGAATAGGCTGTATTGAACAGTGCTGGAGGGAGAATGGGATTGAAATGATTGGAGAAAGTTGGTTCTTCAGGTGAGAGAGAGAAGAACAAATGAATGGAGGTGAGGAGTGAGCCTGGATATCTTAGAGTTTAATTAAGAAGAGGGTTTACTGGCAGACCATGTGCACCCTGCAGAATCCTGGGACAGAGGATGAGACGGATTTGAAAGACCAAAAAGGTGGCGGAAGACTACAGAGGGCCAACAACCTGTCTCCGATGAACGATAACAGGCCTGGACACTCAGGCTTCATCATGGAGATCCCGATGATTTTGAGGGCCTTGCTTTCCATGACGTCAAGTCGGGCAAGATGTGAGTCAGGGTTGCCAGTCCAAAGTGGGAGCAGTCCATCCAAGCTGCGAATGAAGGCCTTGTAGTTTGTCTGAAGTTCAGATTGTTCCAAGGACAGAGCCTTTAACAATGGGGATGACAGTTGGCGCCTGCCTTTGGAGGCCCTCTGAAACATGGGCTATCCAAGAACGATCATAGGCTATGGTGAGGCCAAAAGTTTTGAGTGACTTAACATCTTCAAGATGCTTATTTAGGAAGTTGAGGAATGGTTAGCGAGGCAGCCCTTTCGGAGACGCAGTGTGAGTGTATGGGATTTGTCAGAGTTGAAAGACATATTCCAAGTGTTGGCCCAGCTCCTGATTCTCTCAAGTTCTGCAGAGAGGGAAGAGGCGTTGCATGCCTGCTTGTCTGAGGATGAGAGATGATGATACAGCAGAGGGTGCAATCATGAGCAAAGATATATGCAGGATTTTCATGAAATCAGAAAGATAATTGATAAAGACGAGGAGCAAGACTGGGCCAAAACACTGCCTTGTTTGGGGACTCCAGCTTTGATAGGAAGAGATGAGAGGATCCCTTAAGAGCGACACCGACTGTGTGAGTGGAGGAAGTCAGTGATCCATGAGAGTCCGGTGTCCTTAAATGCCATAAACAGAGAGTTTGGAGACCAAAGTGGGGACCCGACGATATATAATGCTCAATACATTCGCAGATAGACGGCTCGTGATGCTCAACTCAAGTGATGCTCAAAGATGTCGTGATGCTCGACCAGAGGAGGATTGTTGTGTCGTGTTGTGAATCGTGACGTGGTGTCATTCCTATCTTTTTTTTTTATGTTGTTTTTTTGAGATTTCATCCTCTATATTTTTACATTTTTCTTTTAAAAAAATTTTTTTTTGTGTCTTGTTTAACTCTGTTTGCTGTTTTAGAACAATAGTGCCAGATGGACGCATCATGGCAATCATATCCTGGAAACGTACAATTGTTGCACCTCTGGTATAACTCGAGTAGAGAAGTCCAAGCTGAAAATTCTGCAGACAATAGCTGGTGTGGCTTTGAAATGCTTTGACTGCGTTGTGTTTTTGCAGAAAGCGCAAGTCATTCTCAGTTGTTTTCAAACAAGAGAAAATGTTGCGCCTCTTTTTGGCCGAGCCAGCAAAGACTGCACCGCCGGTCTAGTCCTATATTTCATGAGACGCACAAATGACATTGCTTGTCCGTCAAGAATGTACGTGAGGTAATCATTTAAAATGGTCAAGATTTACTCAGAACAAAACTTACAATCTTATCATGAATTTAATTCATCACACTCTGTATAATTTGAGAAGTGTCTGTTTGTTTGTTTATTTGTTCTTCTGTGCACTTCAAACGCTGGACGTAATGAGTTGAAAACTGGTGGTTTGTGCAGTTCCTATGGAAAGTAGACATCCCCTTCCAAAATTTTCACCTGTTGTTGCCTGATAGCCTGGAATTAAATCACATTAAATCAGACTTTCCACCTTTATTAACACATCGTAACCCACAACCTCCAAGTGAAAAAAGTTTTCCCCCACTTTCCCACACTTTGTGCTGTTTGGTGTAATGCTAGGGAGTGACGGTAAACCAACCATCAGTAAGTTTAACAATGCACCTTCCCCAACAGGAAGTGTATTTCGGTGAAATCGATTGCACCAAAGATGTGTTACGAGGAGCAAGAATGAAAATTTCAACATCTACTACCCTGCCATGGACGTCAGTGACAAATGGGGTGAACTCAACAACTCCAAATCTGGAGAGAAAACGAAAAAGACTTTCAAAGATAGCATATTGAGCTTCATTTCGTTTTGGATGGTATGTATGTTTTTTTTATACCTCTTAAACATCAGCAGAATATCATCTGACTGCAGACTTTGTATGCGTGGTGTTGGCTTAAGGATAGGTGGTGGTCTGGGGATCCTCGGATCCTGAGTTCATAATCCACTCGGCTGTTTGAATTAATACCAGGTGGGTTGACTCTGCTGTCATCCTTCGAGGTCGGCAAAAATGAGTGGTACCCCAGCATGCTGGAATCTGTGTCGGAGTGGTGACCCGTCCGGATTGGCCAATAGTTGAGAAGACTCTTAGGTAGCACAACACTCCACACAGAGTATGGTCCTGATAGATGGATGATGATGGATGGATGGATGGTAGACTTATTCTTGGTGCTCTGCATTGAGGTTTGCATCCTAGAACAGCGTTCCAGTTAAACTTCATCTGAGCCTGGCTCGTGGACTTATTGTGGAACTTTGTGAGTGAGGTTCATTTTTAACAATGGCATAATACACATTCTGAGATGGAGGAACACGATGGAGTTCAGTGGAGGAAACAACTGGAGGAAATCGAATTCATCACGCACTACAGAGGAGACTCCCACAAACACCACATTCATTTGCAGAAAAAGAACATGGCAGACAGCATTTGTCACCCACTACATGAAAGAGGACACACTTAGTCACTTTATTCAAATATTTTGTCAGACTTGAAAAATTGCATCGCACCAACAGTGTTTTGGTGTTGAAAGTTTGGTGTTGCAAACAATGGTGCTCACCATAACATCGTCTGATTAACTATTATAGATTTGTAATTTGGTTTGGAGAAACACAACAGAGTGCAAATGATGTCATAATAAATTAGAATTACAATGCTTTGCACGGTCGCATATATGGAAGATAATGACAACTTAATTGGTTCGTCCATCCCAGTGATGAGCATGGATTGTCTCCCATTTTGATCTCCACAGCAGGTAAGATGTCTCGGAGTGTTGAAAATGACAGAAAACAAGATAGTTCAGCAGCTTTGACATTTATTAATAACTAGCAAAGGACCCGTCCCCAATGATGGGAAAAGTTGAAGTTAATCGATCAATTTAAATTATTTTCATGGACTAAAAAGGTTAATGTGTTGCGTTCAAAAAACAATCTGCCCTTTTACAATTTGAGACCAATTGGTCGTCCCTGTTTGCCAAGAATTGCGACATTGGTCACTTTGAGTTTCAAAGTCAGATCGGTGACTTGCTTACAGGTACATGTAAACCTGCACCACTGTTCCCTGGTCAGGTGAAACATTATTTTAGACGAAACATTATGGTTATGAAATGAAGTGTAATTTTCCAATCACAAATAATGAAAATGAGCAACAACATAACGAAAGTTCGCAAAACAAAGGGTTATAAAGGTGTGTAGCCCTTAGTTAAGCGGGGGATACCTGTACTCAGAAATGACTATTATAAACAATTCCCATTTTACTCTTGAAGCCATTCCACGACGATATCTGATCTTAGGTGTATAAGCATTAACCTCACACTGTCCAATACATTACCAACATACACATTGATAATTGGTGATACTATGCTGTGGGCCAGCAGTGGAACTAAATGACAAGGGGGCATGGGATGGGGGGGAGAGAATAAATGCAAATGGATGGAAGGATTTAAAAGTGCACAAGTTGTGCATGTCATAAAAGTGCTGAGAGGAGGTTGACATATGGAGGCGATAGCACGTCGGAGAAGTGACCGATGGCAACAGTGTGAATGATAAACTTGACACAGTGACAATTTCTTGATGGCTTTGACAGCATGAAAGTGAGCTTCCAATACAGTGGGCTCAACCAGGTGAGTGGTGCAGGCTTTCCAGCACACGAAATGCCACAGGTGGTGGTAGAGTCCGGGGAAACCGAGGGGCCTGGGGGTGTAAAATGCGCAGGTTAGTCAGGTAGGTCCTGTAACATTGGGAATGTGCAATGTGGTCCATTCAAAGCGTGGACTCATGACAGATGGAAACATGGCTGAACTGGAATGAGCTCGTACCTCTCTCTGCCAGCTGAACAGTATGTTTCGCGTCCCACCGAAAGGCCAAATCTGCACCCGGACTTTAACCAAAATCTAATTGCTTGTTATTTTCACCGATCTAACTCATCCACCAAGTTTTCTCGTGACCCGTCCACAATTTTAAATATCGTGCTTTATAGTTTTTTGGCGGCCTATCTCTCAATTTTGAAGAATCACTGTAAAAATTCTAGTGTCTGATGTGTAATCTTCACAACATCATATCAATTTGTCCTCGGCACATGCCAAAACCTGTCCACCAAGTTTCGACAAATTGTCCGTAACTTTTTGAGACATCCTGCTCACAGACAGACAGAGACGTCTGTCTCTCTCCACCTTCAGTGGCAGAGGAAACAACAACCACTTTCAACCACCGTTGCCGCTGAGCTAGTCGAAAGCTGGGCATGATTTCTTCCTCGAAGCTTTGGAAACCACCACATATTTGAAGAGTTTATATTTGTACATTTCCACCTTCCGCAATTCCTGTAAAAGTTTTGATAGTTTTCCTTGATTTTGAAAACGAAGCACCGGTGTCCTGATTCCTTGGCCAGGAAACTGCTTTGCTTTGACCGACCCCATATTACTTTTCCAGGCGCTGTCCGGAGCATTGAAGGTGTTCCGGAATTGCAAAGGCCAAGCGCAATAGACCTGAACCGATTTCAATCTTCGATGATATTACGGCGCTGCTCATGATCCTCAGTTGCTGCCTGAATTTGAGGCATCATGTTGATTTGGCATCAACGATATATCAGGTAAGGCAGATGCTTTGATGAGATTTTTTTTGAAATAAATCCCTATTTTAACAATGATTTTGTTCATATTACTGATGATGATATAGAACACATCGACACCGGTGATGTTAAAAAAAACTTTCCCTGATTAACTTTTTGCCTTATTTTTTGTGATTCATCTTATCTTGTTGATGTATTGAAGGTACTCATGAGGCTTGTTGTCTTCCATATGTGGAAAAATCTATTTAACTGCATAAATATGAGATCGATATTCTATCTTGCTTCACAGGTGTTGACGAGAGGAACATGTCCGGAAGGAAGCAGATAACTCTGGCCCGTTGACGGAGCTGGAGTATTGGAGTTCATGTCGGTGAAGTTGAACTCGATTATACAGCAAGTGAAAGGGCCGGATTGCCGCACCGTTTGAACGTCCTCCTCGCAGCACGCTCAAGCTCATCAAGGTATCTGTAAAAGTGACCGGTTTTAAATTCTGCAACTCTGTTGTCCAGAATATTCTGTGTTTCTCTGTAAGCAACGCCGTAGCTTTCCACTTCTCACCAATATTGATCTTAAATGTCATCAATGCTGATGAGCTGAGATTATCGCCACTTTTAATATCCAGAATGTTCATATTGTTATGTTGTGGCTTAGATGGAGGAATTTCAAAGGAAAGTTAGGAATGTATGAGTTGCTTGTCTGTGGACGTGTTAGGAGAGACATCTCGATGTAATTAGGTAGGGAACTGTGAGCTGAAGTTGACGCGTCACCACACGGGGGTGGTGCTGTGTAATTAGGTATGGTTTAAGGATAATTTCTCCCAGCATGTGATTGCCATTGTAAATATTTGATTTATTTTTATAAAGCCCATTATTTATTTAAGTTGCTTGTGCGTCTGTCTATTGTCATGGGTTCACCATAAACCCCATTGTGCTTTGTTCCGTCTGCTCCGTCCTTGCCGCCCTTTCCTTCCTGCGCGCGCCATCATTCCCAGAATCTGGCTGCAAGCCTCCAAGGGAAATCGTTCAGCTATCCGTCCGGATAGGTTAACCACCCGGACACGACAATATGCAGCCACGACTTTGTTAAATTGATTAATTACACAGATATCTTGTCTCAGGGGAGAGATGAATGACTTGTTTGCTGAGCAACAGCGCAGTGATGATTACGCTGCTATTAACTCTTTAATTGATGTCATTTCATCGATTTTTAAACCAGGATATGTGCTTTATATTTCCCAGAAATGGAGAGAAATGGACGGCAAGATCACAGATGCTGCGAATGAGCAAAAGACAACGTAGCACATTTATCTACACATCGAAAGAGTTTCAACCTCTTTACAGCAGCGATCCTGTAAGTTTCTTCGTCATCATTTGTCATGCCAAGATTTATAATTCATTGAAAAGAATCAATATTCTCTGGTCACTTGTATAATACCTATAAGTAAGATACTGCAACTCGCACCCAGCCAATCCTTACCGAACTCGAACCTCGTGATGATGGAGTTAACTCTCCCCGTCTTGGGAAGTGAGAACTGCTTTGTGTCCCACTGAATGGCCGGATCGGATCTTCACAAAAATTGAACCAATTAGTT
>JAXMNL010001107.1:9168-23413 GCA_035128595.1 Eptatretus atami
AAAATTTCATCCAAATCGGTTAAGAATTGTGACCTGGATAACGAATAGAATTTTTTTTAAATCACGCCAATCGCTAAAAACTTTGACGTCATACGCTTGCGAAAACTGTATGGAGGTTAAGTATTTGGTTGTTGTAGGTTCTCGTTCTGGAATGTACTTTTAACAACACTGGTTGGAATGAAGATTTTGAAAAAATGAATCTTCTCGTTGAAGACTAGCGCCAGAGTTGGTGAAGTCCGAAAACGTGTTTTGCCACATGGTGAGCTATTCTCACGTGGCGCATAAGATGACTTTTTATTAGGGAATATGGAATCTGAACACATCGATTTATTACATGTACAACCAATTGAGGATCATGCATGTGTTTACTGCAGAGGAAATTATGTGGAAATCATAAGTGTCAGGTTAATTCAAATTTGCTGGGCGAGCTAACGGAACACATTTGGAGATTTTAGACAGCCGGTTCGCCATTTGTGGACGACAAAGCTATTATTTGATGAGTTTATATCACAGATATATACAATATAGGCTGCTGCAAGCCATGTACTATCAATATATTTCCTAAACGCTGGCGGCCAAGAACATGTGTAACTAGACCTCCCCACGGATTGGGGAAGCATTGAGTGTGTGTATAGACCAGGTTTCCACACCTCCATCCTGCTCTAACCAGAAACCGTTCTGGACGCGCAAAGGTTTTGTCGAAACGTGCAGATAATTGGCTGGCCAAAGGATGATTTTATATGTGTGAACCTTTTGTTCCTCATTTTGATAGGTGGTCATACAAGTAAAAGTTGCACCCTCGATCCTGTTCGCACTTCAGAGAGGAAAAATATTTTTGAAAGGATTTTTCTTTTTTAAACCATATGGCTGCCCGATCACGTGACCGATGACGTCATTCGACCCCCCCCCCCCCCCATGTACCATTTTAGCCCTAGATGAAGCCCTCAAAACTTTCATACTGAATGCAGATGTCAGTTATTCAAAAAGCAATTATGACGTCATAAACGAAGACACTATGACGTCATTAAAGAATCACACTTATTCCCCAGGAGGGAGTACTTTCTTCTGTGTGCCAATGTTTCAATTTTTCTTCGCGGTTCTCAAGATCAGGAGGTCAAGACGTTTTTTTCGAAACAAGGTTTGCCAAACACGTGACATATGACGTCAAAATTATATTAATACATTCCAGCACGAGTAGTCGCACTGTGGTGAATATTTTTGTCTCATCGACAAAGCGGTTGTGGACCAAGACACTAAAAAGTTCTTATGTTTGCGGACAACAAAGACTGACAGACAACGAACGGACTCAAACACAATACCCTCCCTCGTGGCGAGGGGTTAAAATATCTTGTGATGAATCGAAATACGATGACGTTGAACTCTGAAGTGAGGAATAATTCCTAAAATTTAAAACTTTATTTAACCCACTTTTAAAAAAAGCGAGGTTCAAAACCAAAGCTCCAAACACATGGTGAGGATTCAGGTATCTGGGATTTATAAAGAAATGTATTCACTGTGCATGGACATGTACTCAAACATATGACCAGAAGAACCGTTAAGACCTCCAGGACCCAAAAGCCACAGAGACCTCAAAAAGACAGAAACCCCAAAAAGATGCCTGACCTCCTTTAAGGACCCAAAGACCCCTTCAGACTTAACACTTTTGACCTTAACCCTTCAAGCCCAGATTAGAAGGGCTTCGACTTTGACCACTTCGACCTTGGACAGCTTCTTATATCAAATTTAAAATTTTCAAGTAAATAAGATAAATATCAGAAACGTTACAATAATTTGTATGAAGATAAATGTTTGGATGAAATGATTGGTGAAATCATGACAACAACAGTAAATTTGTGACGTCAGTCCTCTGCAACGTGTGTGGAGAGGCAGGCGTAGTGAGCCTGGTCCAGCTAGTTTAATGATAAAAATTCAGGTTCACACCTTTGTCTTGAGAGTACGATTCATCACGATCTCAGACTTGGATCTTCACTTTTCACAAACAGATGAAAAAAAAAATTCCACCATTAAAAATAAATAACTTCAACATGATTGAATCAAGATATTGTACATGCGCACAGCATGTCGACCGTGGCCCAATTCATCAGATAATTTAACTCATTAACAGGTTTACTTATAACTTATCTTAACCATACAAAGAAATAGGAGGCAAAAACGATCGGGATGGTGAAGTCTTCAGGGTGTTCCCCAAAAAGACCAACTTGGTTGTTAATATGTGCAGATCCGGTGGTCGAGGCTTGCGACGAGGGGAAGCCCTGGGTCTCTCCCTGAATGCCCGTTCTTGATGACGCGGGCACAGATAACTCCACGTGCAGACCAGGTTGCTAGCAACCAGAACGCTGATTGGTACTGCCAATCTAGAGGATTACACTATTTCAGGTGTGTTCCGTTTCCGGGATTGCCTTGAATGCGCTTGATGGTACTTGTGTTAAACTTAAACGTTGCAGGTCAGGAGCGAGCTGCCAAGTACGCACAGCTATAGAAGGAAAATTTCGTGGTACAAAGAACTTCGCAGAGAACGTGTGTGTGGACTAGCTGCAATTAGGAAAAGACGGCAAAGAGCTGGGTATTTATCATATAAGAGGTGTTATTATATTATGGCAAGGTAAGGCAAGTGGACAAATAATAAGGTTTAATACAAGAGCAATATTATCTAGCATGGGATTTTGTGGAGTGAGGCAAAGAATGCAAATATTTACAAAGAGGGACAGAGTGTGGAGCTCACACAGATAAGATAACTTACAACATTCTTAACTTACACTTACACGACAGGCAACCATCAGATACGAACACGACAGGTGCCATCATATTACAATAACAGACAGGCGCATCACAGATATACAACCTGAGGAAATTGAAAGCAAGAAAGATGGAGACAGCTGCGAGGTGATTGCGACTCTAGGATACCTGGACGCGAACAGACCGGAACCAGCGTGAACCAGTCGGCTTCAGTGGGGAAATAGAGGGAGGAAAAACTAGGGTTGTCTCCGGTGTGTGGGAGTGAGGACGTGCACCCATGATGTGCAAGTGCGGTGCGAGAAGGGAAAAATGAGAAGAGGTGGCGTGTCTGGTGGCACGTTTCCCTCCCTGAGAGAGATAGAAGTCCATGGAAGTTCCTCTCTGAGGGAGATAAGGAGTCATGGATGGTTCCCTGCTCTGAGAGAGATAAGGAGTACAATGGACGGTTTCCCTCTCTGAGAGAGATAAGAGTCATGGACGTTCCCTCTCTGAGAGAGATAAGAAGTCCATGGACGGTTCCCTCTCTGAGGGAGATAAGGACTCATGGATGGTTCCTCTCTGAGAGAGATAAGGAGTCCATGGTCGGTTCCCTTCTGAGGGAGATAAGGAGTTCCATGGTCGGTTCCTCTCTGAAGGGGAATAAGGAGTACAACATGGATGGTTCTCTCTATTGGAGATAACGGAGTCCATGGACGGTTCCCTCTCTGCAGGGAGATAAGGAGTCCATGTCGGTTCGCTCTCTGAGGGAGATAAGGAGTTACATAGACCGATGAATCCTATCTGAGGGAGATAAGAAGGTCCATGGACGGTTCCCTCTCTGAGGGAGATAAGGAGTTCCATGGACGGTTCCCTCTGCTGAGGGAGATAAAGGAGTCCGCATGGTCCGGTTCCTCTCTGAGGGAGATAAGGAAGTACATGACGCTTCCTCTCTCGAGGGAGATAAGGAGTACATGGATGGTTCCTCTCTGAGGGAGATAAGGAGTACAATGGATGGTTCCCCTCCTGAGGGAGATAAGGAGTCATGGTCCCGGTTCCCTCTCTGAGGAGATCAAGGAGTACATGGAATGGTTCCCTCTCTGAGGGGAGATAAGGAGTCCATGGACGGTTGCCTCTCTGAAGGGAGATAAGGAGTCCTGCGGTTTCCTCTCTGAGGGAGATAAGGAGTCCTGGACGGTTCCTCTTCTGAGGGAGATAAGGAGTCCATGGACGGTTCCCTCTCTGAGGGAGATAGGAGTCCTGGACGGTTCCCCTTCTCTGAGGGAGAATAAAGGAGTACATGGACGGTTCCCTCTTCTTGAGGGAGATAGAGTACATGGACGGTTTCCTCTCTGAGGGAGATAAGGCGTACATGGACGGTTCCCTTCCTCTGAGGGAGATAAGGAGTCCATGGACGTCTCCGCTCTCTGAGGGAATACGGAGTCCATGGCGGTTCCTCTCTGAGGGAGATAAGGAGTCCCATGGAACGGTTTTTCCCTCACTGGGGAGATAAGGAGTCATGGACGGTTCCTTCTCTGAGAGATAAGGAGTCATGGACGGTTCCTCTCTGAGGAGATAAGGAGTCCATGGACGGTTCCCTCTCTGAAGGGAGATAAAGGTTTAGCCTGACGGTTCCCTCTCTGGAGGGAGATAAGGAGTAAATGGAACGGTTCCTCTCTGAGAGAGATAAGGAGTACATGGCGTTCCCTCTCTGATGGGAGATAAGGAGTCCATGGACGGTTCCTCTCTGAGGAGATAAGGAGTCCCATGGTCAGTTCCTCTCTGAGGGAGATAAGGAGTCCATGGTCGGTTCCTTTCGAGGGAGATAAAGGAGTACATGGAATTGGTTCTTTTCTGAAGGGAGAATAAGGAGTACATGGATGGTTCCTCTCTGAGGGAGATACAGGAGTCGCATGGTCGGTTCTCTCTGAGGGGAGATAAGGAAGTCCATGGACGGTTCCCCCGTCTCTGAGGGAGATAAGGAGTCTTGGACGGTGTCCCTCTTCTGAGGGAGATAAGGAGTACATGGACGGTTCTCCTCTGAGGGAGATAAGGAGTACATGGATCGGTTCCTCTCTGAGGGAGATAAGGAGTACATGACGGTTCCCGTCTCTGAGGGGATAAGTGAGTACAATGGACCGTCCTCTTGAGGGACGATAAAGGAGTACAGGGACGGTTTCCTCTCTGAGAGAGTAAAGGAGTAAAATGGAGACGGTTCGCTCTCTGAGGGAGATAGGAGTCCATGGACGGTTCCTCCTCTGAGGGAGATAAGGTCATGGACGGTTTCCCCTCCTCTGGGGAGATAAAGAGTCATGGACGGTTCCCTTCTGAGGAGATAAGGAGGTCGCAGGTCGTTCCTCTCTGAGGGCGATAGGAGTCATGGTCGTTCCTGCTCTGAGGGAGATAAGAGTCCATGGACGGTTCCCTCTCTGAGGGAGATAAGGAGTCCATGGACGCGGTTCCCTCTCTGAGGGAGATAAGGAGTACATGGACGGTTTCCCTTTCTGAGGGAGATAAGAAGTCATGGACGGTTCCTCTCTTGAGGGAGAATAAGGAGTCCATGGACTGGTTCCCTCTCTGAGGGAGATAAGGAGTCAATGGCGGTTCCTCTCTGAAGGGAGATAAGGAGTACATGGAACGGTTCCCTCTCTGAGAGGAGATAAGGGTAATGGAACGGTTTCGCCTCTCTGAGGGAGATAAGAAGTCCAATGGACGGTCCCTCTCTGAAGGGAGAACTACTGGACCGACTTTTCCTCTAATGGAGGCTCTTGTGGGATGACATGGTGTTCACTTTGTGATGCGCAAGATATCTAGTTAGAATATCTAGTTAGTATATCTAATGTGATTAATTTTTTGGATGATAACATGAAGAATGAGTTAATGGTTCAAACTTATAATCGAGGGAACGAAGTCATCGACGAACTCGGTACTCGCCTTCACCTTCATAACAGGACTGAAACACAACAATCCACACGAAGTAAACAAGTGAAATCCTTCAATACAGCGCGTGTGGTGAAGCAAATGAGTTTTACTCATGTTAAAATATGCAGTTATGCTCTTTCAGTTAAAAACAATTAGCGTACTTAATATTTGAAACTGTAAAAATCTTGTTATTATTGTGTAAGCACCTTTAATATATAACCAGAAAGGAATGAATCGTTTGATACAAGCGTGCGGGGACCGCAAAGAATGATTGTAGTAAATTTCATTCTATCGCATGACGAAACACTTGTTTATGGCTCATATTAAAGAGACTGACGCATAAGAAGAACTTAGTTTCTGCGTTCGGCGCGAATGATGGTAGACGGATAATGAGTTTTCGTTCGTTCGTTCGTACATGAGCGGAGCGTTTCTCTTGGTTTTTTTCCGTCGCAATAAAATTTTTTTAAAAAAATCGGGTTTTCACACAATATAACAATTGAGTTTCACAATTTCCCTTGAATACTCGGGTATTTCCGTCAATTGTCGCATTTTCGTCGAGGTTACGCACTGCATCTAACCGGAGCCTCATTGGCTGTCTTGAGGCACGTGGGTGGGGGGGGGGGGACCCACCGGGACGTGGTAGAACAACGCGGGGCATTTCAAACTCGGTGCAATTGTCTACAGCGCACGCGCTGTAATATAAACATCCAGGACCACAAGAATGTCGGTACGGAGTGAACGTCACGTACGGGTCCGGACTCCTCATCTCGGGTGAACCGACCAAGGACAGCGGTTTTTGAGGGATCCTCTCGGATCGACCGTGTTTCCGTCCATTGAAGCCGCTCGTGATCCGTAGGTGTGTTCGGTTTTTGTGATCGTTCAGCCGAGAGATCTCGGATCATGCGCATTGTCCTGAAGCTGGAGGAGACTGGAAGGACTGAGTTCTCTTCTGAATTGTGTTCCAGAAAAACGCTAAAACACGGATTAAAATTCCCTGAATAACTGATGAGATTAATATTACAATCAGAAGGCCAAAACTGAATAACAATGAAGCGGAGATCCGGGGCTCTGGTCACTTTCACGTGAGGTAACAGGACGTCGTTATTACGTCACTTTCCGGTTACGCAAACGGTGCTTTGGAATGTTCGCCGAGTCGTGGTCTCATATTTTCGTGTTAATTCTGTCCTCACGATGCGGGACTCTGTACAGATACGACAGGGAAGAAAAAACACTGTCCCTCACTTAAACATTCACATGATTAGAAATTCAAAACAAATCGTGTTTATACACCGCAAGTAGCGTTTAATATTCACAAGAAGATAGAAATCAAACCCAAATCGTGTTTTACACACGCACAGCGTTTAATACTCACAGATAGAAATCAACCCAATCGTGTTTTCACCGCAATCAGTCGTTTAATATTCACAAGTTAGAAATCAGAACCAATCGTGTTTATACAAACCGCACAGCGTTTAATATTCACAAGATATGAAATCAACCCAATCGTGTTTTTTATACACCGCACAGCGTTTTTAATATTCACAAGATAGAATCAACCAATCGTGTTTAAAGCACCGCACAGCGTTTAATATTCAAAATAGAATCAAACCCAATCGTGTTTTTATTACACCGTGGAGACGATGCCGGCCCACCGGTCTCCGCCTCCCGTGGACGATCATCGGACTCTCATGCTGAACAAATTTGAGGACGAAGACAATTCATAGTGCTGATGAATGAAATTAAAATAAAATTAATTTATATGTTTATCAAACAGCAAGATTGTTGTTGTTTATCATCGTCTCCACCGTCTCCACGGCCACCATCTCCCTGGCCACCGTCTCGCGACCCGGTCACTCGGCCACCGTCTCCGCTGCCAGTAAAATATTCTCCATGAGTAGTCGCTCCTCGCGGTGAAAAATTTTGTCTCAATCCGAAAGCGTTCGCGGAGAAAAAACCACGAGTTCTTGTGGGGCCAAACAGACAAAACAAAACAACAAAGGAAAAATGTGCTCAGCACGACACTTGGCGAAATTAGTTTGACTTTCCGTGTGTGGTCGCATAGCTGTAATGTCATGGAATGGTGGTGGTGTTTTATTTGTTCGTTAATCTATTATAATTCCAGCAATCTCCGTGTCTGTGTGTGTGTGTTGTGTTGTGGTCTGTGTGTGTTGTGTTGTCTTGTGTGTGTGTGTCTTGTGTGTGTGGTGTGTGTGTGTCTGTGTGCTGTCTGTGTGTGGTGGTGTGTGTGTGTGGTGTGTGGTGTTGGTGTGTGTGTGTGTGTGTTGTGTGTCTGTGTGTGTGTGTGTTGTGGGTGTGTGTGTGTGTGTGATGTCTGTGTGTGTGTGTGGGGTCTGTGGTTTTGGTGTGTGTGTGTGGTGTGTGTCTGTGTGTGTGTTGTCTGTGTGTGTGTGTGTGTGTCTGTGTGGTGTGTGTGTGGTGTGTGTGTGTGTGTGTGTGTGTGTGTGTGTGGTGTTGTCTGTGACCGCTGTTTCTCGACAACCACGAGTCGATCTGAATTGGAACTTGCCAGGTAATATTGTGGGGGACCTGAGGATGTGCCTTTTCAAGGTTTGATATTAATCGGACAAAAGTGCTTCCAAGTTTATGGCCATTTTATTTACAAACCAATGACAAGACATCGTTGCGTGGCGCGGTTGGCCGATGGGGGAAGCTCAGCTCAGCCGCGGTTCCCATTACGGGTTTAAACGTACGGGCTTCCGGATAGTGATGATTCATGTATTCTAATAATTTCTCGATTTCTTATGCGCATTTGTATGATAAACACAATGCCCCAAGTTATGATCGTTTTTCATATTAGAAGATAACGGTGCATAAATCTCGGTACAGAAGTGAGCTTGGTGTGCTCCGAATCGGAAGTAAATTTTTTTCTCTCTTCTCTTTCTTTTTTGTTTTTCTTTTGCGACGACATTGCGAAAGGCAAAAATACGTTGGCGGCTAATTGAATAATCTGGGCCATTAAAATAATTGCGAATAATCGTTAACTGCAGATATGCGAACTATTCCGGGCAACGCAACGTAGCGGGCCGCGAGAGCGAAGAAACGGCCTGTGGTGGTTGTTGTTTCTTGGCTCGCGGTTTGAATATTTATTTATTAAAATTATTATATTATTACTAATTTTTTTTACGGGCTGTTACTAGTCTATCTATAAATTCAGCAATGTGTCTGTGTGTCTGTGGTGTCGTGTGGTGTTCTCTCTTTGACACGCGACCGCTGTTTCTGACACCACTGGTCCAATCTAATTGAAACTTGCCAGGTATATTGCTGGGAGACCTGAGTATGTGCCTTTCAAAGTTTGATGTTATCGGACAGTGCTTCCCAGTTATGGCATTTATTTTCCAACCAATGAAAGGACATGTTGCTTCGCGTAGGCCGGTGCGCGGCCAGCCGGACGATGACGTCCACGTGCCGTGCCGTTTTGTTACGATGGGGTCGGTGGCCTTAGTTACAATGGCGTAGGGTGGCAATGGTCAATGGCAGCGGTTGTCAATGGCAAGCAAAGACAGGGAGGTAAACTTGATTTTTTAATTTGGAGGATTTTTTAATACACTCTGTGCGTGGAAGTATCACAGCAGTTTTTCTTCAATGCAAGCGATAATTCGTGGAATGCATGTGAACATTCCGTCACGGGTACGTACCACTTCCGGATAGTGATGGACTTTACTGTATTCAATAATTTCCTCGATTTCTTATGCGCATTTTATAGATAAAACCAATGCCCCAATCAGTCGTCGTTTACGATAGCGAAGGAACGGCTGTGTGGTTGTTTGAAAAGTTTTTTTTTTGCATGTACGGTCACGGCAACGTACGACCCGCACGTTAAGGGGCCCACGCACGTACGGGCATGCACTAGTATCTATCTATCTATAATTCCAGTCAATCTCTGTGTGTTGTGTCTGTCTGTCCTGTCTGTTTGTCTGCGACCGCCGGTTTTCTCGACGACTCGCCGGTCCGTCTGATTGAACTTGCCCAACGGAATATTGCCCGGGCCCCGCAGATGTGCTTTTCGAGATTTTTATGTCAATTCGGACGAGCGGTTCCCAAGTTAGGCCATTTTATTTGGCTTTTTTCAGTGTTGAAAAGGTTTGGTATATTATATGGCAGCTGAAGTGGTCGTTCCACATTATCACCTAATCATGCCATTTTCTCAGAATAATGATAACAGCATATTCCATAATAATTAATAATATAATCAATAGCAAATTAATTGGCAAGTCACAATAATAGCACATAATTGAATAAAAAGAATTAACGTGATACAATGACCAATGTCCTGTCAACGCAATACGAATCTATATTGTATGTCAACAGACAGGACACGGTGCTATGAGTCACGAATGACGTCACAATTGCTTTCTCTTTATTTTTCTTTTTTCTTAGTGTATATATGGCAGCTGAAGTGTGCGTTCACCTTAATCACCTTATCATGCCATTTTTTCTCAGATAATGATAACAGCATATTAATAATAATAATAATAATAGCACAATAATTGGCCAGTAATAAAAAGAATAACGTGATACAATGACCAAATGTCTGTCAACCAATACGACGTATATATTGGGTCCTTGTTTCAACCAATAACGACCGCTATATATTGTCTGTCAAACCAGACCAGGACATGGTCTGATGACGTCACGAATGACGTCAAATGGCTTCCTCTTTTTTTTTGTTCTTAGTGTATATATGGCAGAGTGAAGTGGTTCCGTTCCACCTTATCACCATTAATCATGCCATTTTTTTCTCAGAGAATAATGATAACAGCAATATTAATAATAATTAATAATAGCAAATCATTGCAGTAATAAAGAATAACGTGATACAATGACCAATGTCTGTCACCAATAACGACCTTATATATTGTCTGTCACCCAGAAACAGGCCCACGGTGCATGACGTCAACGAATGACGACAATGCTTCCTCTTTTTTTTCTTTTCTTTGATATAGATTGTCACAATTGAATCTGGAACCTGAGTATGTGCCCTTCAAGGTTTTGATTATCGTTATCATTAGGTCCCTGCATTGATATCTGAGTATTGCCTTTTCAAGGTTTGATATTTTACGGTTGTGGAAATCTCGCATTACACATTCAGGTCCCCGTAGGTGAGATATATTTCTGAAGTACATGTGGTAGTTAGCCCAAAACCCATTGTTTTAGAGGAATTAAATGGTGATCGATTCGGCTGCGATGTCTTCAAAGTAATAGCTTTTTCTTTTATCTCTCGTTATTTTGAGCTCCACCTGACGACTGCCGCCTGCCAGAGGCCCCCCTCCCGCATCTCCCCCCGCCGTTGAAGAGGCTCCGGCGTTCCTATTCATTTTCATTTTTTTATTGGAAGGGCGCTAAGGCGGCGCATTCCTCGCCCCCCCCCGAAAGACAGAGGAGGGAGGGAAACGAGAGGACACGCCCGCTTCGGTGGAGAGGACACGAGAGGACATTCCTCGCCCCCCCGAAAGACAGAGGAGGGAGGAACGAAGAGGACACGCCCCGCTCAGGCGCGCCTGAGGGGGCCGGAAGCCAAAAAAGGGCGGAGAAACAGGGCGGGGCGCCGGCAGTATAGGCGCGGCGAAGCAAGAGGAAAACGAAGGGAGGGAAAGAGAGAAGGTATTTTTGACTTCGCTCGTGGCTTCGCCCCCGCTGGTTGCTGTCTCTTCTGCTGTCCTGCTGTCTGCGGCTGCTCTCTGGTCCTGCCTATCCGTGGG
This sequence comes from Eptatretus atami, assembly GCA_035128595.1. NCBI lineage: Eukaryota > Metazoa > Chordata > Myxini > Myxiniformes > Myxinidae > Eptatretus > Eptatretus atami. Next base: position 20,544 of record JAXMNL010001107.1, read on the forward strand.
TCGGTCTGCAGAGTCCGAGGCGTCGAGAGGCCGGTACGGCAGTCGGCAGGCGCGGAGGCGCGCCGGAGAGGCCTCGCCAACCACGCCGGATCGGGGGTACCAAGGCACGTGACGGGCGCCGAGGACTCGGCACGAAAAGGGAAAGTCGCACTTCCATTTCTTTTGGGGTTTTGTGTAAATGTGTGTGTGTGGCGCCAGTCCGGGCAAGTAGTAATTGTGTAAGTGGTCCGTTGTCGCGTATTCGTTGTAAGCTCTGCGTCCTTCCTGATATTATATTTGCTGTAATGATTCTGACTGTTTATGTGTGCTAATTCGTGTGTCGTTGTAAATAAAATACGTGTGCTTGTTGAATTGGTTCCCACGTCTCGCTGCGTCCTTCCTTTGTGGGTATCCATTCTGTTTTACGTAAAGGGGTTCGTAATGGGCTGAATACGCCCGATCAGTAATCAGGAACCGTCGAGGCCGACGATAACTCCGCTCAGGGTCGGTTTATCCCGATAGCACGGAACGGATCGCTTAAGCGGCCGTGTTCCGAAGTCGACTGCGGCGAGGTGCGGTTCCGCCGGTTTACCACCGCGTGGGTACTTAGGTGGTCGAGTTTGGCGAACAAACCCTATCCACGCGGGTGGCCGATTGGCACGATCGTGGTGAGGCCGAATGCCCCCCGTGACTGGATCCCGGCGTTTAGTCGAGAGGGTCACGACAGAATTGTACCCGTCCGTGGGCGAGGGCGGTGCGATTCGAGTCACGTGGCCGATCGCAGCACGCCGGCGGGCCGCGAAATTCGCAACACTATCGTTCTTCATCAGATCATGTGCTCAGGTCCCAGTTTGAAGGGGGTTTTGACTATCCGTTTGAAGTTTGAATCTTTTGATTTGATTCAATTGATTGATTGATTGATTCAAGGTTTGATATCGTTTCATGCTTTATCCGTTTCAGCTGTTTTCCAGTTTAGCCTGGTCTGTCTGTCTCTGTCTTTCCACTACGGGCCGCCCTAGTTAATAAAATGACGCGACGTCAAAATAACAATTATCAGGCAGCGCGTTGTCATGGTAACGGCAGCGATTGAAAATTTTTCAGCAACTCGGCAGCTCAGGGTCGGATCGCCAAATCTTCGATTTACTAATTATTTCGCGCGGGGTATATTACCGAGAGATTGTTACCCTCACGGGAACCGCTTGGAACGAGCCGCTTAAGCAGCTCGCTTCCCTTTTTGGATAACTCGAAGCGGGATCATTGATCGCGCAGATCCCGTTGGACCGATATTTGCCGGCTAATTAAAACCAGACTATACTCGAGTGCAAAATGGCAGCTCAATATAAGGAAGGAGGACATAACGAACAGTTTACATTCACACCAGGACCTTATTACAATAAAGCACGTATGATTAAACAAGGCAAAACACGTATGCAATTATACAAGCACAAAAGCACGGCAAAAGAAACACGACCGTCTATCAACGAAATGCATGCAAACATTTACAGCACACAAGCACTTAACAATTTCCTACTTATTAAGACGGGCCACGGACACACGTACGCACACACACATACAACAAGAAATGGTGCAGAGGCGTTAATGAACGGGCTCCAGCTCGGAGGACAGGTGGCTGAAACCCAGAGCCTTCTCGAACCTCTCCACCTGGTGTGGTCCTTCAAGTTGTTCGGACCGGGCTCCAGCGAGAGTGCGAGCTGGATCCATCGCCGTGAGCCGCGATCCCTTCCCGAGCTCCAGCCAAATCCCCCGAGCTTCTCAAACGTGCTGGTGAGACGAGCGCCGATCCTTCCCGTCGATGCGGTCACTTCCCCGAGGAACCACATCCAAGAAGAGTCGATGAGTCGCCCAAGCCGGGAACCAAAATGAAGAAAGAAAGAGCTCCTGAACCAAAGAAGAAGAAGCAACCACTCGCAGCTAGAGCCGAGCCGACCAAGCTCACTTCTCTTCCAAACAAAAGCACGCTCGAAGCAAAGCTCTTCCCGAGCCAACAGAAGCCGAAGGGCCCACTGAACCACCAAAGCAAAACCCTCCTCCCGAGCCAGGCCTCAGCCGAAGCTCACTTGAGCCAGCCGAAGCAAAAAATCTTCCGGAAGGCTCACGCCTAACCCAATCCAAACAGGACCGAAGGTCTGTTGAGGCGACTCTTCTGCGAGTAAAGAGCTTACTACTCAAGAACAAAGAAAAGGGGGGAAAAAAAAAGAAAAAGAAAAAAAAGAGAGAAAAGGAAAGAAGGGGGAAGGACAAGAAAGGGGAAGGAGGAGAGGAGGAAGGAAAGGGGGAATCTCGTCCTTAATCCTTCTCCGCCCACCCTCACCCCACGCCAGGCGTGACTCATTGCCTCTGTGTCCATCCCCATCCGCTCAACCACGGATGGGAAGGGAGTTGTTTGACTTATGAGTCATGGGAACGGCAGGGGTTTCTTCTTCCATCTCGCAGAGAGGGGAGGGATGTCTCCATGTTCGTTCCTAACTATTAAATCGATTTCGCAGCGCTCTAATCGATTTCTGAACTTTAAACAATGAAAGTTGAGCTATCTAGGGAACAACACTTATCGATATAAGCTGACTATAGGAACCTGTATGTTGTTGTGCAAGTCGAATTCCAATTCGTGACAATATGTTATTTTATATCTGTGTTTTGTCACATGTTGGGTACCTGACCTTGACCTTGGGTCAATTTCGATGTAACTTTGTAACACATGTTAATATTACATGCATAATAGACAGTATAAGTTCAAATATAATAGGTTCAACCTGTTTGGAGAAATATGCCATGTGTAATTCCACAAAATTCCCATTGGTTTATAATGGGGTGATAATATAAAGTGATGCAGAATCCAGATCCTGATCTTGAAACATCAACCAAAAGTCACA
>JAXMNL010001109.1:1034-11165 GCA_035128595.1 Eptatretus atami
CTATTGGCTACGTCCAGGTCACGTGACGAAATACTTTGAATTCCGGGCCTGGTCGGTACACTCGCAAGATTTGTAAACTCGTCTGTTCTCCTTTTAAGGACCACAAGGGGGCCATGCTCGTTCATCCAGACATTCAGGCCGACGGAATCCGGCTTCCTCCAGCTGCTTGTTCATGCACCTTCTCGAGGAGCAGCACACAGGCAGCTGAACTGCTGAGCCTGCTGAAGGTGGAGACGCTACGGTCCATTTTGAGGGGCTCCATCCAAACAATACTGGTTTTACGGTTGTGGAGGTAAGATGGAGGAATTTCAGAGGGAAAGTTTTGGAATGAATAGAATTGTCTGTGGACGTGTGGGACATCTTGATGTAATTAATGTGGGAACTGTAAGCTTAATGCTTTATGTTCACATGGGGGTTGGGTGGAGTGGTGCGGTGTTAGTTTCGATAGGGATCAAGGTAAGTTCTCCAGTTATGTGATTACCCCCTGTGATTTTTCCTGTTCTTCTTTGCATCATAAACAGGCAAGGAGCCATTTAAGAAACCGAGCTGCAAGACCAGTAGAAGAACCCACCTCTGAAAGGTGACGTCCGGGCGAAGTCCCGCGCCTGAGGCCTGATGATGGGCTTTGATGTCGAGGAAGGGGCGTAGAAGGCAGGTGCTCAGAGAGGACGGGGGAAAGCAGCTCATAGCAATGAGGAACACGCGTAGTGTGGAGTGAGGCAACATCGCGGTCAAGGAATAAGTAGCTGGATTAGGCGGGAAATAGATGAGAGTGATAAGGGACGACTCGGGTGAGTGAGTCTGATCGTCGTGTCGAGCGACAGGTGCAGTGATGGCTGTCGAGTGCGAGCTGTGGCTCAGGAGTGGAGGAGCAAGGGATTGGACGGTGTGACCTGACTATGGATATAGCTTACTGATATTATATGTAGGGATTTAGGAGTCTATGAGTGGATAGTATCCTAATGGATTGCCTACTGCGGTACATGGGCAAGACGTTGCCATACTCGACACTCGGCTGATCCATACGTGGGACGGGACCTAGGAACTCGTGGTATGGTCCGAATAGGGCGAGCGCGACACGTAGGCTTGTATAGTGGGTCGATGATAATATTGCTAGGCAATCTGTTGTAAATATATACACGGATACGGATTGGAAAGCGATATAGATACTCTAGCAGACGGCGATAGTATAATTAAAGAGGAAAGCAGAAGGATAAAGTATGTTCGTGACCGGAATAGAGATCGCGAGTATGAGAGAAGATAGTGGGCTTGGAGTGTTGGGAGCAGGAGACGTCGTAGTAGGTTGCGACGTCGGCAGAGTGTGAGCATAGACGGTAACGTTTGTGCCCGCCGAGGGATGGAGGCAGCGGACAGCGTGGCTAACGACATTGAGATCTGTCTAGAAACAGATTTATTTAAAAGAAGCTCGACTGAAGACGAAGATGGTTGCTAGTGCACTCGATAGATCAGTCAGACAGGTCGAAGTGGTCTTAGGATTGCAGTACTCGATTTATGAGTAGTAGAGCGTGAGCATATCGTCACGAGAAGCAGGAGATGAGTGAGAAGGCATGGATCTTATGAGCAACCGAGGAATAGTTCATGTGATATAGCTGAAGTCGACGTTCAGGGTGGCCATCACGCATTATGTGGCATCAGGAGTAATGTAGTACAGATTCGACATTGGTAGAGTGGTCTGATTGCGCGACTGGGAGCAGATTAGTCTTGCTATGTTAAGTCTTGTGATGGTAGGAGGAGAGTAGGAGCTCTGATATATATATGATGACTGTCATGTCGGAGCTGTGTACTTACGAATGTTGAGGTAGATACCGTCGTAATATGATGGTTAGTTATGATGCGCGATGATATAGGATCAGAGAAGGCGGGAGAGCATTGGTATTAGAAGATATTGATATTACCATGTCTCACTAAGGAAAGTCATAGTTATAGGATATTTATACATAATAGATTCAAGAAGTATTGACTTCTCGGACGGTTGTGGTGGAGTCGGATGTATCTGAGGACGGTAATGAAGTTCATCAGATGTTTTACTATGATGTATATGTATTACGCGCTCAGCTATATCGATAGCTCTACATAAAAGTTAGAGATACGTAGATGATCCGGGTCATGCTGCCTGGCAACGTTAGAGTTTCATGAGGCGAGTGACGATATCGCTTAGCGGGATACGAGCCAATTATGTGCTTGCATGAGCGGAGCGTTACTTCTAGTCGGTAATAGTTGTGGAGCATATTGCGTACTTGATAGGGTTTATGCTGGTGCTGCGGTAGATCCGTTGGATCGGATGCTACGATGCGTGAGCTATCTCGAAGCGATGAGTTCGGGTAGTATGATGAGTCGTCCGGAGGAGAATAGCTCGTAGTGGACATGCGGTGTATGGACATCACTATGTGGCCTGGGACGGTGTCAGCGCACGCGCTCGGCAGTTCGGAGGGAAGGTAGTATGTATGAAGGAAGCGAGCCGAGTTTCGAGCTGGTTGATAGCAGAGAGTAAAAAGTTTCCCCGTCCCGAGCGGGGACCGCGGCAAATTCCCTCACAGAAGGCATTGATTCCCAATTCATCGCAGATCGCTTGCCAATGCCATCTGAGATGAAGCAGATCGTGGGAAATGAAAGTGATGTTTAACCACAGATGTGAAAATTAGAGGAAATATGAAACAAATGATGTATGACATGAAAGCAATCGGCCATGGGCTCAGGCCGATGTACAAACAATGACATGGAGGTGAAGGTTGAGGAAGAGGTCGAGCTGGTGAGGTCCGGGTACACCCTTTTTTCCCCCAAGGGGGGGGGGGGGTAGCCGGTACAAACCTTTTCCCCCAACGTGGGTACCGGGTACCAAACCCCTTTTTCCCCCAAGGGGGGGGAGTAGGGTTAACCTTTTTTCCCCCAGGGGGAGTACGGGTACCAAACCCTTTTTTCCCCCAAGGGGGAGTACAGGTACCAAACCTTTTTCCCACAAGGGGGAGTACCGGTACAAACTTTTTTCCCCACAAGGGGGAGTCACGGGTACCAACCTTTTTCCCCCAAGGGGGAGTACCGGGTACCAAACCCTTTTTTCCCCCAGGGGGAGTAACGCGGTCCAAACCCTTTTTTCCCCCAAGGGGGAGTACCGCCCGAGGCTGTGATGTTGATGCAGAGGAGGGCGTAGAAGGCAGGTGATCAGAGAGGAGGGGAAGCAGTCATAGCAACGAGAACACGCGAGTGTGGAGTGAGGCACATACGCGGTCAAGGAATAACGTAGCTCGGGAGATGACTGCAGATCAGGACTTTCGGCTGGCTTTCTTCGATGCAGGAAGAAGACGGCACGATTTCATATTCGTGCTGAGTCGATTGGCTTGCGTAACTGGGCAACGTCAACCGGGTACCAAGCCTTTGTTCCCTCAAGGGGTACCGGGTCACAAACCCTTTTTTCTGCCACAGGGGGAGTACCGGGTACAAACCCTTTGTTCCCCAAAAGGGGGGGGGGTACCGGGTCAAACCCTTTGTTCCCCAAAGGGGGGGTACCGGGTACAAACCCTTTGTTTCCCCAAAGGGGGGGTACGGGTACCAAACCTTTGTTCCCACACAGGGCGGTACGGGTACCAAACCTTTGTTCCCCCAAGGGGCGGTACCGGGTACCACCTTTGTTCCCCGCAAGGGCGGTACCGGGTACAAACCTTTGTTCCCGCCAAGGGCGGTACGGTACAAACTTTTGTTCCCCAAGGGGGTACCGGTCGTGGTACGTCAACCCCTTTGTTCCCGCAAGGGCGACGGGGTAACAAACCCTTTGTTCCGCAGGGGCGAGGGTACCAAACCCTTTGTTCCCCGCAAGGGCGGTACCGGGTAAAAACCCTTTGTTCCCGCAAGGGCGGTACCGGGTAAAAACCCTTTGTTCCCCCAAGGGCGGTACCGGGTACCAAACCCCTTTGTTCCCCAGGGCGGTACGGGTACAAACCCCTTTGTTCCCCCCAGGGCGGTACCGGGTACAAAACCCTTTGTTCCCCCCAAGGGCGGTACGGGTACAAACCCTTTGTTCCCAAGGGCGTACCGGGTACCAACCCCTTTTGTTCCCAGACGGGCGGTACGAACGGGTACCAACCTTTGTTCCCAAAGGGCGGTACCGGGTACAAACCCCTTTGTTCCCGCAAGGGCGGTACCTGGGTACCAAACCCCTTTGTTCCCGCCCAAGGGCCGGTACGCGGGTACCAAACACTTTTCCTCTCCCCGCCCAAAGTTTGTGCGTTTGTTGATCCACCAAAGTGGAGAACAACAACAGAAAACGAATCATCGGAGAGTCCTATTCAAAGGATCTGATGGTCATGAAGTGAGATCGCACAACGACTCTCTTCACTCACTCGACGAACAGTTGTTTGTAATATTAAATATAGCGTATGAGCCGGAAGTAAGTGGCGTGCTGTAGTAAATGAACTGGAAGGCACTCGAAGAGTCGTTCTACGTATAGAGGTCGGATGCGACCATGTTGGTGGAGGAATGGAACTTGGTTGGTAGAAGACGAGTTAATTGATAGATTGTACATGTGAAATGATCGTGACATTTGTGCTATATGAAGTGCATGTCGAAAGATGTGCCTTAACGTAATAGCTAGTAGAGGAGGATTATGTACTTACGGTTTAGGAAGCGTGGATAGTAGGATTGAGGAATTAGTGGAGGTAGACTATGTGACAGAAATGACACCTTGTATGGTGCACTGCACGGCCGGATGAAGGGAAGGAAACTCATATGATGATGACGATGGATCTCGCTTATTTGGGACTATACGTTCGCAGGCACGGTGGATTTTGTCGGGTCTGACGGCTGTATCTGAGGGGCCGCAGGTACCAATGTATGGACACGTAGGAATTGGTCGGAAGTGATACTCTGCGGTATTGTAGGCAGGTCATATCGGCAGTGAGGAATGAAAGCGTGACAGCATGATGTGATTTACTCGTTAGTCTCTAGAGACCAGATAAGTTGCGAGCACGTCAGGGGGTCGAACTGGTATAGCTCGAAGATTGAGCTGTGTAAGTAAGTATGTTACGAGATGCGACTCGTGCGGGGACAGATCGACATAGGATGTGTGTGAGAATGAGACCAGCGACTGTATTATCGCGTTATGAAGGAGCACACAGAGAATAGGGGGCAAGATAGACCTGACGCAGTGGTCAGTATGCTGAAGACTAACGCTACAAGTACGACTTCAGGTCAGTATAAGGGTGACAGGCCACGATACTGGAAAAATCAATGGAAGCGAGAACGGGATGAGTAGAGCTGAATGATGGAGGAAACTTGATGAATGGTAACTAGGGTACGTCAGGACACGAACGTAATACTGTGCAGAGGATAGTCATCAATAGGTAGTGAGGACGGCGATGCTGTAAGACAGTAATGCAAGTGTGATAAGTTCAGTAGACATAAACAACGTGGAGGTCACGCGTGGAAAAAGTCAAACGTGGTTATAATCTCTGCAAGTGTCTTCACCTTGCGAAGTGTGCACGTCGAACGAGTGGAATTCACACGTGGGCGTCCTCATTTTATATATACATAACAATGATGCCTCGGATCATCACCAGATTAGTAGATCGTAAAATACTAATTGATGTGGAGTTGGTATGAGAAAGATGGAGCTCGTGTGTGAGAGCAATAGGCTTGCGCACAAAATATGAGATCTACTGACGTGCTCTGGAATGATAATCGGTAACTCCGGAGTACGAATAATCGTATAGTAAGAGACTGAGTCTTGAATTATATTTATAAGCGGTACGTTCGAGCATGTGTAGTTCTCATATATGAGGGAGATGTCTGGCAGAGCAACCGTCATCACTGATGAAATACGTGTAAGAAGGAGTAATTGAAGTGGATATAGAGTGAGTACGAGGGTCTCCGTGCGTGATTCCGCAGGTCGGACTCTAACGATAATGCCCATTATAAGCAAGGGAACGATCGTATGGATATCACTGGAATCAGGCTAGTGAAGGGTGCGAATCAGTTAAAAGGAGCTGGGTGGTGGTGTCGGATTGACGTTGTAAGTGTGACATTATCAGGTGAGTAGGTTCGAGAGTAGAGAGATATAAGTGATGTGTCGGGAGAAGTATGAATTACCCTTGATGGGGTAAATGAAAACGAGACATTGATGTGATTAAAGTCACGAAAGAGCCGAGCGAGGATCCTGTGAGGCCCAGATAGATGACTATGAGAGGTGAGCTAGAAGAGAGGGGAGCATGGATGTTAGGAATTTATGAAGCTTCAATGCGTTAGGCAGGGACGAGTCTAGTATCTGGTCTGGCAGACCGAGATATTGATCTTACTACTGAGTATGGAGACTAGCAAGATGGGAATGAGATTTACGAGAAGGCGTCGGACGAGTAGGGAGGAGGACTGGAGTGCGATAAATGCTACCAGAGTAGCTATGAATAGTACGATGAAAAAGTCCGAGTTAAACGTGTCAAAAGTCAAAGAGTAAGGCAGGTCGGATACATTATTGAATGCTATACGATGACGTGCCGATGTCAGACAGTAGAGGAGTATTATGCCAGAATGATGATTATGAGGAGAAGTTGGTCAGATGTCAACGCATCTATGCGATCGGAAGGCGAGCTCCGAGTGAGAGGGTGGGATGATACTACGTGAGGGCTGAAGTTAGAGATTGTGCGAGAGCGATAAGAGCCACAGAATATGGTGGATAGTGAGATAGGAGAGAAGTAAATAAGTAGGACTACGATGTTATAGTAAGTATGGAGTATGAGCGTGGTCAAGAATAGTGTGAGGATGGTGGCGCGGTAGGTTAATATGGCTTGTATGTGTGATTTTTGATATGTTGTGTATTGTGGCAGAAAATATTTGGCCCACAAGTGCCAACAAACCAATATCCAGAGTCACCGCATGGCCACAGATATCAAAAGCATTGATTCTTCTCGTTTCATGAAGCTCCCGCGGTCTCGCCTCACATCTCCGTGCTTCAAACGGTGTCTTCATGGACTCCCTATTTATCAGAGACCCGGCTTCCTCTCCAGCGTCGCTTGTTCATCACCTTCTCGAGCAGCAGCACCACAGGCACTGAACTGCTGAGCCTGCTGCAGTGAGACCACGGTCATTTTGAGGGCCTCCATCCAAACAACATACTGTTACGGTTGTGGAGGTAGATGGAGGAATTTCAGAGGAAAGTTTGGAATGAATAGAATGTCTGTGGACGTGTAGGAGACATCTTGATGTAATTAAGTCGGGAAATGTGAGCTTAGTGTTATGTTTCACCACTGGGGGTTGGTGGAGTGGTGCGGTGTTAGTTCGATAGGGATCAAGGCTAAGTTCTCCAGTATGTGATTACCCTGTGACTTTTTCCTGTTTTCTTTGCATCATAAACAGCAATGGACCATTCAACCGAGCTGCATGACCAAGTAGAAAGAAGCCCCACCTCTAAGGGTGACGTCGGGCGAAGTCCGCCGCCGAGGCTGATGATGGGCTTGATGTCAGAGAGGGCGTAGAAGGCAGGTGATCAGAGAGGACGGGAGAGCAGCTTAGCAACGAGGAACACGCGAGTGTGGAGTGAGGCACATACGCGGTCAAGGAATAACGTAGCTCGGAGATGACCTGGAAGAACAGGACTTACGGCTGGCTTTCCTTCGATGCAGGAAGAAGACGGCAGGATTCTCATATTCGTGCTGAGTCGATTTGGCTTGCGTACTGGGCAAGACGTTGCCCATCGACTCTCGGCTATCGTGTGGGACGGACTCTGAACTCGTGTATGTCACCGAATAGGGCGGCGCTATTTTGCAAAGAGAGTATCGGCAGGCGCGACAGAAAAAGAAGCTTCACGACGGTCGATGAGCCTTGGTGTTGAACACCGCTCACGAATTGCCTGACGTACGTTGTCCCGCCCGAGAGACCACTTGGCGCCATTTTGCGCATGTCTACACGTGCAAATAGAACCCCTCGATTCCACGCTCCACAAAGACCATCTCTGGACCAAGCTAAGTGCCAGAATAAAGGAAGGATTTCTTTTATTTGTTTACCCTTGTCTGCATTTAAGTCTGTATGTCGAGGCGCCTCAATTAGCTTGAGGTTAAATTGCCTCACGTATTATTATATTCTGATTATTTGTTTTTGGAAATATATATTTATCTATTATCATACTGACAATTCCCCGTGGTATGTATGGTATAATACTTGACGTGTTGATCTAGCTGTATTGAGTGTGAGCTGAGGGTTGTTGAGTATAACCGGACGCGCTAGGTGCAGTGAGCCAGAGTTAGCTGTAGCGTGCCACCGCCATTGCAGCCATGAGAGGACTGTCGCTGATCCAATCGTATGTTAATATAATGCCGGGAAGATGACGTGGGAATGATGAAAGGAAGAAACAGAGATCGGAGACGAGGACGTTGAGAAGGAAGTAGTATGTGATGAAGAGGAAACGGCAGATTTCAGCCTGGTGAATGTAACAGAGATAGGTTGACCGGTGCTCGTAGTCGGTGGACCACGAGAATTCGCCCTCCAAGAGGACAATTTCATTGCCCACAAGGCATCGCGAAGATGGTCATGCAAGGGACGACAATCGGGATGTAAGGGCAAGATCGATGGGTAAGTGAGTGAAGGCAATTGTTCCAAGCAGAGGGGGTGGAAACAAATTTGGTGCTGGTGGTGGGTAGGCCGTTACCATCTTTTCGAGCACCGGTACAACCCTTTTCCCCCAAGGGGGGTACCGGGTACAAACCCTTTTTCCCCCAAAGGGGGGTACCGGGGTACAAACCCTTTTTTCCCCAAAGGGGGGGGGTACCGGGTACAACCCCTTTGTTCCCCAAGGGGGGTACCGGGCCAACCCTTTTTTCCCCAAGGGGGGTACCGGGTACCAAACCCTTTGTTCCACCCAAGGGGGGGTAAGCTAGGGTACCAAACCCTTTGTTCCCCCAAGGGGGACCGGGTACCAACCCTTTTGTTCCCCAGGGGTACGGTACCAAACCCCTTTGTTCCCCCAAGGGGGGTACCGGGTACCAAACCCCTTTGTTCCCCAAGGGGGGGTACCGGTACCAACCTTGTTCCCCCCAAGGGGGGTACCAAAACCCTTTGTTCCCCAAGGGGGGGTACCGGGTACAAACCCTTTGTTCCCCCAAGGGGGTACCGGGTACCAAACCCTTTGTTCCCCCAGGGGGGGGTACGGGTACCAAACCTTTGTTCCCCCAAGGGGGGTACCGGTACCAAACCCCTTTGTTCCAAGGGGGGGTACGGGTACCAACCCTTTTTTCCCCCCAAGGGCGGTAACGGGTACCAACCCCTTTTTCCCCCCAAGGGCGGTACCGGGTACCAAACCCTTTTCCCCCAGAGGCGTACCGGTACAATTTTGGCGGTACCGGTACCAAACCCCTTTGTTCCCCGAAGGGGGTACGGTACCAAACCCTTTTGTTCCGCAAAGGGGGTACGGGTACCAACCCCTTTGTTCCGAGGGGTACGCGGGTACCAAACCCTTTGTCCCCAAGGGGGTACGGGTACAAACCCTTTGTTCGCAAAGGGGGTACCGGGTACCAACCCTTTGTTCCGCAAGGGCGTACCGGTACCAACCCTTGTTCCCGCAAGGGCGGTACCGGGTCACAAACCTTTGTTCCCCCAAGGGCGGTACCGGGTACAAACCCTTTGTTCCCAAGGGGGCGGTACCGGGTTACCAAACCCCTTTGTTCCCCCAAGGGCGGTACGGGTACCAAACCCTTTGTTCCCCCAAGGGCGGTACCGGGTACCAAACCCCTTTGTTCCGCAAGGGCGGTACCGGGTACCAACCCCTTTGTTTCCCCCAAGGGCGGTACCGGGTACCAAACCCCTTTGTTCCCCGCAAGGGCGGTACCGGGTACAAACCCTTTGTTCCCAAGGGGGTACAAGGGTACAACTTTGTTCCCCAAGGGCGGTACCGGGTACCAAACCCCTTTGTTCCCCGCAAGCGGGGTACCGGTACTAAACCCTTTGTTCCCCCAAGGGCGGTACCGGGTACAAACCTTTGTTCTCCCCCAAGGTTTGTGGGTTTTGTTGTCAGCCCAACGACACATTGGTATAAAAATACTGTCTATGTAATATTGCACTGCATTTGCACGTACCGTAGGTCATCCTGTTTGTGAGTTTTTGAATATGTTGTGTATTTTGTGCAGAAAAATATCT
>JAXMNL010001110.1:5552-20221 GCA_035128595.1 Eptatretus atami
AGAATTCAACAGAAGCACATTTATTTCACACAACGACACACGAGCACACATATAGCACAGCATGTATTTAGGGCAACAATAATAATTAAATAAATGCACATATATCAAATAAAAGAAAAGAACGACAAACGCAACGATGACCAGAGCTATCACACCGAATACGCACAGCACGGACACTTACTCAATTCTAACTCACGAGACACGGCCACACACACACGTTCACCAAAAACCCAAAAAGAAATGGAATGCGACTTCACTTTAATGTCGGGTGACCTTGGCGCCGCCTCTGCCGGGTCCGCGAGATCTCTCCCGGCGTTCGTGCCCCCGTGCCTTGGTCCAGGAGCACAACCCGAACAGTAGCGAAGAACTGCCGATCCAGAGGAAGAAGAGCGAGAGCGCCGAACCAAGAGTAAAAACACGAGAGGCGAGAGCGTGCGAACCAAGAGAAGCAGAGGCAGAGCAATAAAAGAGAAGAGAAGCCCTCCTGCGCCTTCTCCTGATCTTATCCGCCACGGCTAGCCACGCCTCTTCTCCGCCCACCGCATTGCTGCCACCCCCTTCGAGGCGCTTCTCGAAAGCACTCGAAGCGGAGCGTTTCCTTCGTTCCCTCCCACCTGCGTCTTGTGTGGGGCGAGGCGGATCCGTTTTGGCGCCGGGCCAAGGAAGGAAATAGGCGGGAAAACGCATGCCCTCGCTGTGGGGACTTCTCCCTTCCCCCCTTGCGTTCGACGGTTTCCAACGCGGAAACCGTCGTACGAGTGCTTCCTTGAGGCTGAAGCCACTTGCAAGCACTCTACAATATTCGCACTGTCACGACTGAATAACTGTATGCTCCCATCGACTTGAACAAAAGCTCCGGCGGCTACTCCCGCCCCCTTGCCGTCCTGGCCTCCACATTGCCTCCATCACCCGGTGTTCCGCTCGGACACATGGCTGACTCAACCTGAAAGTGCAATTTTACATTTTACACCATGTCTCCCCTTTCTTGTACGATTTTCCCTTACATTAATACACCCGGCACTTCGGCCCATAGATCCAATACCAATGTAAAATGAAACGTTCGTTTTCACAGCTTTCTTCAACACCTCATGAACTGCCTGCCTTTTGCAGCGTTCTTGAAGCTTCGATCCTCCACAAGCCTTATCGCCGCGATACGCCACACCCACTCCCACCCCCCCCCCCCGCGGTGTGGTTATCTGTGTGGCAACATCATCCCGGCGTTACAAGAAAGCACACACACTACAATCTCGACTGCACTTACCAATGCCAAACTGGAATGGTATTCCATCCCGCGAATACCCACTACCCCCCGCTGCCATCATTGCAGGACCTCTCGGTCGCCAGCCAACCCCTTCCGTCTTCTTACAGGTTCTTTTTTCTTTCCCTTTGCACTCATCTCGCTTCGCCACCGACCATGTCACTGAGATGACGTCATCTTTAACCAACCATTTTCCCCATCCCGGCGTAACACGTTGATCAATGATTAAAATTTTCATTTGCATCGGGCTTAACCCGCGCGAATTCCAGTTTTTCCCTTATTACCGATCAGTTTTTATTTTCCTCACACTTTCCTCCACCCCCTCCTTCTTGTCTCTCTCAACTATACCCTCTGTATCCACTCGTCTTAAAACACTCGCAAAAAAATACAACAACAAAAACTTATACCTCACTTGTACCCCAACATCGACCATTGACTACCTGTACTGACTCTTCTTCCTCTTCTGCTGATCTACATCTAGTTTTTGTTCAACCCACATTCACCATACACCTTGCATGATTTTTCTTCAAACCCTTTCCTTTACACTAATCTTTATCCTAATCTTAAAAACAAGATATTGTGCAGGCCGGGGAGTCGGGCGAGAAGACCCACTAGGTGGGGACCACGCTATGTCAGATTCCCCACCAGACTCCCCGGAATCCGTAGCCGCCCGTCGCACACGATATTCCGTGACGCGGCGGGTTCCACTTAACCTACCAGGGCGCCAATAACTCAACCCGGTAACCTGGCTCCTCCCGCTCTATGGTTACTACTCTGACGGCATGGGGTAGGGTTTCAATAGCCCGGTTACCTAATTAATCACGGTGATTTAATTACCGGGCGAACCATCCTCCGGTACGCCTTTGGTCCGAAACCGGATCAACTACCGGATCGGATGCAGCCCGACGCCCCCGACACTGCAAGGACGTACCGGCTAAAACGGAACGCCACTCGTTGGGAACGCTAAACAGTCCCGGTAAACTACAGATTCGCACCATGCGGTCAACTGAAAGAAACCACAAAGACGAGCTGGGAAACATTCCCAATATAAATTTATTACAAGCAGCGGAGAAAAGATATGTGGCACAGTGAAGAATTCCTATGGGGTGTGTCTGGTGCAAAGGTAGAAAGAAAGCGTGTGGGTGCGACAATAACAGCCGCAACTTACAAAAAAAAGGGGACACAGAGCAGACTTAAGCCGGAAATAATACAATCCACACAATAACCAACTCTTCTTCCAGTCCTCTACCCTAAGCAGACAGGCGCCAGCACACACACACGCATCACACGCAGACCACAGAAAACCCGATGAAGAGGGAGTCTTGCACCAGGGATGCGGGGGAAGTTGAGGCTAGATCTCGGTAAACCTGTGCGCCCATAGCAACGACATGCCCACCAATACGTTTTCGTGGGGGGGGGGGGGGGGATGCTCCGGGGTCGCGGTAAACGGACAGTGGGCGCATTGTCTCTGGCCCAAGCCCAACACGTGTGGAACTGTGTTCGTGAAAGGAGGAGCTTGAAGTGGAAGAAGCGGGCGGAGTCCAGAGGGGAGGGTGGAGTAGTAAGGCGCGGATCAGGTAGGTGGTGGGTCGACGTGGTGTGGGCAGAGAACGCAGGAGCGAAGTCGAGGAGCAGGAGACAGACGACAACAGGACGCTCCTACGAGCCCAGTTGCGTCTCGAGACCGCCCAGGAACGGATGCGCGAGATCCACCGCACCAGTCCACCCCCCCCGCCTCCGCCCCCCCCCCCCGCCCCCCCCCCCGCGCCACACCCCCCCCCGCCCCACCCCCCCCCCCCCGCTCCCCCACCCCCCCCCCCCCCCGGCCCCCGCCCCCCCCACCCCACGCACCGGCCCCACACCCCAGTCCCCCCCCGAGCATGGACTGCCCCGACCTTAATTAGGGCCCCCGCAGCTCGGGGAGACGCCGGCCATGCCCGAACTCCAAATGTCATCAACCCCGACGTCGACCGGGTGCTCGTCCGCATGGCCCCGACCCTCACGGGCCCAGCCTTGGGCCGGAAACCCCTCACTCCCTTCGTTTCCGGCAAAGGACCTCTCAACAGCGGCAATATGCGCTCCGAACCCACGAAGATGACATGAATCGCCCACCACCCAAAATTGGGCACGCGAATCATCTCAAAAACCCCCGGAGTGACCAGTCGAGCGGTCCCGCAATCCCGCCTGCTCGCGCGCGTTCGACCAGCGTCGATCAACCACACGCTTGTCTCCGCGCACCGCCAAACGTGGCCCGCACTGGTAATTCCCTGGCTCGATCGCAGCCTCCGCTGCGGCCGCACGAGATGAGAAGAACGTTCACCCATCCGTGGATAATCACCGCTGCCAGTGAGCGACGAAGGTAACATTTCCATGGATAAATCCAATGCACGTTTCACAAAGCGGCGTCACGTGTCTGCTTTCCCGAGCACATTCATACAGTGTGCGCGGTTCGCCATTCACGGCACGTGGCCAGCGCTCGCGTTCACCACGACTTCCGCTAGTGTTGTGCGCCGGGGCGAACAACCAAATATCCCGTTGTCGGGCTATTGAGGTTAAAAAAAGAACAAGCCGCCCTTTCTACCCGCCCACCCACCTCCGGTATCCTGCCAACCATGTGCATGGAGTCGGCTTTGTTGGCCTCCGCTAGCCGTTTCCGTGCAGGTGGGCGTCCGTTGCTGGCGCGTGTTTCCCGTGCCGTGACCAAACACCCATTCCGCTGGCAGCCTTAAGCAGCGTCTTTACTTGCATGCCTTCTAATGCACCCATCCCCGGAAACTTCTCCCAGACCATCGGAAGCTCGAGTCCGATAATCCCACCGCACCCACTACGCACACTACATGATTGCGCTAGCAGTTTCCCCACCCATGGCGCCGCACGCTCTGGCCTCCACGAGGCCTCACGACAGCGAAGGTGCAACGTGGCTGATCTTACCTCAGGAATAATAGAAAAGAAGAAGCCAGTGGGGTTGAAATTAAGGAAAAAAAAATGATTGAAAGCAACCCTAAGCTTATTAGATCATCGCAACGCACTCCCTTGTTGTCCCGCTAAACCACAAAGGAAGGGGACTATCTACACGTATAATAATGGAAATAACTGTCTGGGGACACCTCATCTGTTTGTATGCATCCGCCCGGTTTCGAGAATCGCACAATATATTCATTTTCAACCTCTCAACGTTAACCGCCTCCCGTAACCAACGTTTTCTCACTACCCCTCTTCTTCCCTGTAAACTTTCGTTGAACTAACCAGCTTCTTCTGCGTTTGCCTTGATCCAACTTCACCAAACACCCAACACGGATTTTTTCTTCAACCTTTCCTTCACCTAATCTTAATGTAATCTTTATCAAAAAAATATAAACAAAAAAAGAACGGTCTCTGTAAATTGTTACAACTTCCTCTTCACACGTGTGGCTTCTCAGTATTTGTATCATAATTCACCAACTCTTTTACTTCTTCAAAGACTGGTTTTTCAATTTGACTTTCCTTCATTCCCAATGTCAACAAAAGTCCACACCTGTTACAACGTTTCTTTTCTCCACTTATCTCTAAATTCTGCCTCAATTGCACCTCACGTAATTCTCATTAATCGCATCTCTGACTTCAAAAACAATTTAAATTTCCCACATTTTGGCAACTGCCTGTTTCGTCGTCCAAGTCAATCTTCTTTTTTCCAACTCAGTGCCAATCTCACCCCACCTCCTTAAATCTACCTCCTCCTAAACCCTCCTCACCTGTTATCCCCTCTTCCTTACCCCTCCAATCTCTGCCCTATCCTAACCTCCGCTCCTTGGCACCCTCTTACTGCTCTTCTTGCTGCAGTATCAGCTCCTCCTCGTGTTGTCCCAAAAATATAATGTGTTTCTAAACATCTGTTCGGGCTCCATTTCTTAACCAACAGAATCATCCTCCAACTCAATATCAGTCACAACTCGTCACCAACAAACATGCTCCTAACCCTTCCCTCTCAGCACATCTCCCCCTCTTCCCAACCACCTCAAAGCTTAGTAACCTTCCCCTGCCCTGCTCCCTTCTTCCACCAACACCTACAAAGTCCTCATCTTCCCCTCCCCACCTCATCCCATTGCTCTCTGCACCTTGACCGTACCTGCTCCCTCTCGTTCCCTCCCCTCCCTCTTAAACGCTTTCCTCTCAGCCCTCCCATTCGCAAAGCGACCTTCACACTCTTCCACTCAACCACTCCTCCTTCCCTCTCAAACCTTTCTCAAAACTCTCCACTCACGCCCTTCTCGCCTCAAACTCTCCCCTCTCACCCTTTCTCCCTCCAATCTTCCCCTCACTAACCCCTTCCCAAACGTTGCCCCCCCTTACACGCCAAACAGGTCCTCCTTCCCCCAACCTCTCTCTCTTCCAACCTCAATCGCTCCACCTTCCTCCAATATTCAACTGCCCCTCTGCCCTCCTATCTATTACTCCCCACTGTACGTCAACCCATCGCACCGAGCCTTTTGGTCCTCCTCATCCGGCCCTCTCCCCAAGCTCTTCTGCAATCCCCCACACTCTTTCAAAAAACGCCTCTTACCTGCCCACTCCTCCTCATCTCTATCTCCCCCTACCTCCCCTCCCATCCCCTCCCCCTGGCACCCAAAAACCTCCTCCGCCCTTCCTAATTCCTTAACAGTGTGACGTCAAACATCCGGGGCCTTTGCTCAACAACAGACAGGGTCTTTCCATACAGGTTGCCCAACGACACATCACTTAATTGCCTGACATAAACTTCCTCCTTCAAGACATCTTTTGACCTCCTAGTATCTCTCCCTGGTTACTCCTCCTCCCTCCTGTATGACAGACCTGAGCCTCGTCCTTGGCAGCGGAGTCGCTCCCTCTCCATCCCAACAGACTTCTATTCCGCACTCTCCATGCACTGCCCTCCCTCTCCCCCACACCCTCAGGAATACCTAGAACTACGGCTTCACTCCACTCCCACCCTCATGCTTATACATAGTGTTGCCTACCATGCACCCTAAACAGTGAATGGACTCCATTTCATCTCCGCTCTCTGAAAACACCCATGGCACCAAACTTCTATTCTCACACTCTCTCTTCCTCATATGCCTGGGTGGCTTTCCACTAATCATCAATGCCAGTTGGCTGGGTGTGGCCGTACCTCTCTCACCACCTGCCATCGGAAACTTTTAGCAAAGACTTCTCTGTGACTCATTGGGTCACTGACAACAATTTTTTCAACTTCCCGATCCCGGATCCTCAGCACGGTACTTCTGCCTCAAATCTCTTCTGGACTCTGATTTGGACAATTTCCCCCTGAAAATATCATGCTGTTTCTTCATCCCGCTCCAAATTGGTTTCACTCTGCACACCTGCTTGTCAACAGCTCAGAACATCCTCTCTGGCTGTTTTAAGAACCACCTCAGTGCCGTCCAAGTCCTGGCAATTTCACTCAGGCTTGAACTGGCAGGGACCTTCCAAAGCAGCGCCCACCAACCCTTCCAGACTGGTCCTCCTAATCTCTACTTCCTCCGACACCATCAACTTGGCCTCAGAATTATTTCATAGAAACTTGCCTCTCTCTCATGCAGCAGATTATCCCATCTCGTCTTGCAGCTCTTGTCCTCACCATCCTTCCGCCATGGTAACACCGAAGCTTGTGGCGAGGCAGTCCTCTGTCCTCGAAACAACTTGCCTTCGCCCTCATGGAAGGCGGCAATCCATCTGAAAAGCAATCTCAGTCCTTCCGCAACGGCTCGTAACAAGTGTGTTGTCTAACCCTCCAGGAGGCCAAGAAAACAACAATCTTTCTAACTCTCAATCTGGTCTCTCAAACTGTCTCCCTCCTCAAATCCTGGGTGGCGTCTCTTTAAGTCTGTTTCTGTGTAATGTCCTCCCCTCCCATCCTCCTCCCTCACCCTCAAATGGCCGCACAGCTGCACTGCACGGAAAAGGCTGAATGCCTCAGCAACTCTGTGGTTTGCTTCTAAAACTCTTGTGTCCCAACCCCATCGCTTTCTGGAACCACCTACCCCCCAGTCACAACCCAGACTGTTCCTGGACTCCTCCGTGCCCCTTTTCTTCTGACAAGGTGGCAGAATTTGCTGTCAAACCTCGACTTAGGATTAATGCACCGGTTCCAGATGGCACCAGTCCCACATGTCCCTAAAACCACCTGCTCTGCTGCCTCTTGTCACCTCTCTTCATTCTCATTCACCCTCTCTCTTGCTCAAGGTTTCTTGCCATTTGCTTTGGAAATCAGCAAAACATCACTGCCCCCTGAATCAAAAAAGGTACAAAAACCAGATCCCCTGCACATGACAGACCAATCAGCCCCTCTGCCAAAATCATCAGCAAGTTTTATGGATCGCATCACGCTTTTCACGACTCAAATCCCTTCCTCTTCTCCAATGGCTTCATTTCCAATCATCAATTTGGAATTTTCAGCACAAGGTCCCAACCTTGTCAGACAATTTGGACAGACACAGGTCACTTGTCAGACAATTTGGCATTCCAGACAAGGGTCACTCTACCCCTGGCACCTACCGCTGCTTCGCTCTCCAACAATGGATGGACGCCTCCTCAATGCCAGTCATAAAATCGAGCCATCTTCCCTAGACATATCCGCGTTTCTTCGCATACGGTCTGGCACCCTGCCCCTGCTCACCAAACTCCTTCCCATGGTATCCAAGGCCCATCTCCACTCATGGCCACAGACTGGCCCTCTCCCTGTCACGCCAACATGTGGCCTTAAATGGAGTTCTCCATCCCCTCTTCCTGTCCAGGCGGAGTTTCTCAAGGCAAACCTGTTCTGGGACCCTATTCCTTTTTCTGGTTTTCATCAAATGATCTCTCTAATCTCTGGAGAATCCCTCTTTATCTCTTTCTTCTGATGACTCCACCCTCATGCCGTACCATCTGTCATCCCTCAGATCCGGCAAAGCAGCAGCCTCCTTCACTCTCCCTGCAGCTGGATAAAACACAAAGCTGGCTCCAACACGTGGAACATCCCTCTTTCAACCTGACAAATCTCACCACTTCTCACTCCGTCTCTCCGAAAGCACATGTGGAAACAGCCCCCTCCCCTCCCATCTACCTTCTCCTCAAAACAATCCTCTTTGAAGAATCCGTTCATTCTCAATCAATTCATTCAAGCTTCTGGGTCCTCACGATCTGCATCGCATCTTTCGCTGAGAAAGCCCAGCATTTCCAAGTTGCGCCCCAAAGCCAGCTTGGCCCCGACTGGGAATCCTCCGTTGTGGCAAAGTCCTCCTTGGCCTACCTGAGCTCCTGAACCACATACAAAAGCTTTCTCCACAGCCCTGATGGACGTACTTACTTGCTCTCACCTTAGGGCTGGTCCGCTCCTGACTCTCACCTTTCTCGGCTTCAAGCGTGCCGAAACCCAAGACATTTATGAATTATTCGGTAATCTCTCCGCGTGATGGTCCCTGGTCTTTGGGTCCTTTTCACTCTCTACACCCTCGCAGGCAGGTCGTGGTCTTTCTGTCTCTAACCCGTCTCTTCTCCGGCCTCGCCCCCCTCTGCTCTCTATCTGAATGATATGTTCCCCCCCCTCTCCCCCTAATATTTCTCCCAGGGCGCTCAAGGTCCGCCAATAACCCCTCTGGTCCTAAAACTACAAAAATCAAGAATGACTGCTCACCTTTTTTTCACTCTTTCATTCCTCTTTTCCCACCTCCCTCGGAATAATCTCCAACCTCTCCTTCAGATCCCATCTCTTCCTCAGGTCGTTCCAACAGCTATTCACCCCACCCATCCTCTTATCTTACCCCATCCAAACCATGATCTTTTCTACCCCCGTAATCCACCCCAAACCCACCTCCTTCAAATTCCCTCGCTTTCCTCTCCTGGAATCCCCGTCGTGTAAGGCACCTGAAAGTCCCTTGTTCTTTACCCTGTGTATCCTCACCCCAATCTGTCTCCCTCTTCCACAGTCTTCTCTCCGTCCTCCTGTTTCCTTGTTGTGCGTTTCCTGTGTGTTAAGCCTCAACGCCAGCCTCGCACGCTCAATTTTTCAAAAAAAAAAGGCAGTTTCCTCCTACGAGATTTCCACTTGGATACCAATCCGGCTCGCCAGACCCAATGACAACACTGAATCCGGTCCATCCTTTTAATAACACTTTATTTTGGCTGTGACCAAGAAAACTTCTCCCCTTCAGTGGATTGTCTTGAACTGTGATCAGACTATTCTCAGGTAGCGGCAACACATTAGGTTGCATCCATGATCTTGAGGAGTAACGTATCTAACTATATCCAACAAAGTGCCGGTCGGTAGTGCTTTCATAGTACCGCTTGTGATAACAAGTAGAAGAACCCAGTCTGTGGTGGACACTCTTCACAAGTTGGGAAGAATCATTTGTAAGGAACATATCACTCGAGCAGCTCTGGATGAGCTGGCTGTTTGATAGTCTTCTCATCCCGGTGAAGTCCCTCCCAACGACAAACACCCAGAAGTCCCTCCCTCCCCGTCTCCTCACGCCGCCTTCCCAAAGGTCACTTGCATGTCATTCGTCACAAAACCTATAAAAAATGGCTGGGACAGATGAAGGGAAACCACAGAAACTGTTATTCTTAAACCTGGGATAACTGTTGTGAATCTGCGAAGCCATGAGCACACAACATACAGGTCCTATAGAAACAGTTTATATCGGCGTAAGTATGTGTTTTTAGTTAAGGGGTCCCCCGTCCGTGGTCTATGGTGATTAAAATGTACATGCGACTGCGACGTTACTCCTTGAATAGTCAGGGTCTTTCTTTCATTTTACAACCCCTCATACTACGCCAACACAGCCAGCATCACCTCAACCTCGCTCTCGACCCGACACCATCTGTCCTACTGCGTGTCAGCACGTCACAATGGGCCGGAGCGCCCACAGGATAATATTCCTCTGCCTGTTCTGGTGGGGCGGAGTTCAAGAGGAGCCTCGGACGGTGAGAAAAGGCGGTCCCGCGTGACGTCACCCCACTCCCCCGGGCCAATCCGACCCCGGACTGGCCGCTCGTTTTGGCCAGTGACGGGCGACGAGCGATTCATGCGCAAACCAAAAAACCGCCAGTCAAGGGAGAGCGGGCGGGGCGGAGGCGTCCCCCGGAGACAGGGTGAAATCACAGGGTGCGGGGTGCCCGGCGCGTTCGGCCACAGCAAAGAGCTTGAGCTTGAGAGATCCTTCCTCCAAAAGAACCCGCAATGGTGCGCGCCGTCTCTCTTGTCGGTGAACTAAAGCGAGTATTTGAGATAGTTGATGACCCAATCGAGCCTCACCGCGCCCGGTCGTGGCTCGGTCTGACGGGCAGGTTGACCACGGGCGTGAAGTTTGTCGGCCCTCGCTTTGACGTCTCAAACTCGGAGACTCGGAGAGGTGACGGAAACCCTCCTGCCTTCTCGCCACAGTTTGGGATACGGAGGAAGGCTCCGCTTGCCAGCGATGAGCACCCGAGCGGAAGCTCAGGAGTTTGATTCGCGGCTCGCCCCGGTGTCTTGGATTCTGCTCCGTCCTCTCCACTTCACTGCTGCCTGGGTTCGAATCGGCTCCACCCAAACCACCACGAGGTTGGAACAGGTCGAGGCAGGCACTGGTCTTCAGCTTTCGCCTTTCCCCTCCGAGCTGGAGCCGCCTCAATAAAGGCTGTGGGCCACTGTTTCGTGCATGTGGTGTCGTGTGTGTCGTGTGTGTGTGTGTGTGTGTGTCATTTGTGGTGCCAAGTCTAGTAACGAGGATTGTATAAGTGCTCTTTGCTTGTACATACAAAATTTGCCTTGCAATCTCTATATTCGGCTTCAACCTGCCTTCCTGTGCTGCTTCCCCCCTTCCCCCATTATAAAATAAACCCTGTGTAAATGTATCCAGTTCGTGGCTGTGTTTCCTTCCATTGGCTTAGCGTCGACGCGTGTTGGAAGAATTAGCAAGGCCCGCTCTGTTGCGCTGTAAAGGGCACATTGGACGCGACGGGACTTCGGCAACCATCCGCGTCGGCGTTTGCGCCCACCCGGGTTTCGAGCACCCGCTAAGCTCGACTCGTACGCGGTGCGTCCGACCGGTCGGTGAAATAATCGGCAACTCACCACGTGGATCTCTAGGCTATTTTGAAGATTCCGGCAAATAGCCCCTGTACCACATGGTAGAATTATTGACGATTCACGGTCCCCGATAAAAGGGACCCGTACTTTCGGAGCTTTTCCGAAAGGTACGATCCTAGACTTCCAGGTGTTTCGGTGGAGTTCGACTCTGCACGCTCCATTTAGCGGCTCATCCGCTTCGTCCGCCGACGCCCGCTCTAACACAATACCAGTATTCACCACAATTGTTGATTGAATGTTACGAATTAATTGATGTCACAACTCGACTGGCAAGCCGTATCGGAATTATGCGAAAATCTTAAAAATATATATATATTATATATATATATATATATATATATATAACTATACTATATTATATATATCATTATATTCTTAATATACTTCCAATACTGACAAGGGCCAAATTTTGTGCTCCTCCTAGCGGTCGCTGTCACGTTTTTTTCTCGCTACTGTGACCCTGGACTGAAAAGAGGACTCGTACCTGTGAGATCGCACTCGCACATAGTGGCAAAATAGTCAACTTTCAATCTGAAGGCAGAATAACACTTCGTTTTACATGGTTTTACATGGCGACGTGTGACTCACCCTGAGAGGCGTCAGGACGTCATGACATCATCGGTCATTCGGTGGACGTCACTACGTCTGCCGTCGACCAGACCGTTCCCGCTCCAGAGGTGTATTCCACGTCGAAAATACGCGTCTGCAAATGTTACCAAACCCTCTTCCTGCACATGCTAATACCTCCAGAAAATGTGAATTTGACACAAAAAATGTCAACAATAAACATTGATCTTCTATATATTACATCCTCGAAGGACCAATTCTGTGCTCCTCACTCAGCCGGTCTCGCGTCACGTTTTTCTCGGTACTCTCGTGGAAACTGGACTGAAAGAAAACTTCGTACCTGTAAGAGTGCACTCGCACCCATCGTGGACAAATAGTCAACCTTCAACTCTGAAGCAGAATACCAACACTTTTCGTTGAGACGGGGGCCCGAGGAAGTGGACCAGAGACGCGGGGCAAGAGTGAAGAGGCGGTGGCAGGGGGGATGAAGAAGGCGGGGGCAGGGAGTGACGAGACGGGGGGCGGCAGATGAGAAGACGGGGGCAAGGAGTGAAGACGGCGGGGCCAAGGTAAGCAAATTTTTGGGCGGGGGTAAGCAAATTGAAGCGGAAGATCGCCGGGGGCGGGGCGAAATGGGGCGGGGGCTGGGGTGGAATTAGGCCGGGGTTGGAGTTTGAGGGGGTGGACAGGGGGCGCGGGGGCAAGTGGGCGCGGGAGTGACCAGACCCGGTGGGGGCGCGGGGTAATTACACTTTTTGGCGGGGTTTACAGTAAAAATTGGAGGGCCGGGGGGGAATGGGGCAACGCGGGCGGGCGGGGATGAGTAGGCGGGGACAAGCACGCCCTGTCCAGTCCATGTCCCTCGAGTGTGGTGAGCTGTGAGGGTCTTGACTGAACGGAATCCGTCTGTGACGGGTTTGGCTAGCTATAACTATATATATATTCTCTCCTTGAAAACAGTACTCGTATCTCAGTATTTGGACCACACCATTTCGACGTGAAATGAATTTATTAATCTCATTGTGCATTCAAATTGAACAATAGTACACACAAACATCAATGAGTCAGGGTGAGGTGATGTGATTCAATTGAATAAGTAATAAACAACACATCATGAGTCACGGGTGAGGTGTCGACTCAAAGCGGCGACACACTCTTGTACCCCACCCCCCCCGTCCATCACCTACCAGCAAGTTATAACCCAAGTGAGGTTCTAACTATGTTTCTTATTAATTACTAACACACCAGTAACACAACACCCACAACAAACAAAGTTCCTGACCGAAGGTCTGCAAAATCTATGAATTTCTCTTTTCTCTCTCTGTCCTTTTTAATCTTGATTTACTCTTCTCCTTTCAAACCCAAACAAGGTTTCTTGTCGTCTGTCTTAAATCTGGTGAATTGGCTGTGCTGTCGACCTCACAGCCACGCGAGGCCCCATAAAACAACAACAACCACCCCTGCCCTCGTTCGCCCTCGTCAAACACGTCTCTTCTTGGTCCGACATCACGTGATTGTCACCCGTATTTTTACCTGCTGTTAGTGAAGAACGCCCGTAACGGACTGCCGGAGAATGGCAGTGAAAACACTATCTCCTTGTATTCCTGCCCTTTGGCAAGCAACTTGCTGCGAGAAACCGCGGCTGCTACGATGACTCCTGTCCCTCCTCCTGCCGTATAAGGTCGCCAATCTGGCAGATCTAAGGTAGGGCAAAAAAAACAAAAAACATTTGTTCTCTATTGCATGGCCAAAACAATGGGGCAGCGTCGGAGGGAACTTTTTTTTTTTTGCACAAATTTTTTTTGGCATTAATACATCTCAATATAAACTCGATTAAACAATGTTATTTTCCTTGGCTGGTAGTGGTAGTTAGGGTGGTGGTGGTGTAGTGGTGTGGTGGTGGGTAATGGTCGGTGGTGGTGTGGTGGTAAATGGTGGTGGTATGTGGTGGTGGTCCGGTGGTGTGGTGGTGCGTGTAAATGGTGGCACCCTCGACTTGCCCTTAAAAATGCACTCTTTCTGTCTTAAATTCTCTACATATCTAACAGTGCAATGCCATGCTGAAACCTATGCCCATTGTTATTAATATCCATATATCCTATATATATGTTGTTGTTGTTCTTCTTTCGGCTGCTCCTGTTAGGGGTTCGCCACACGCGGATTCATCCGTTATGAATCCGCACCTAATACTTTGGCACAGGTTTTACGCCGGAAATGCCCTTCCTGACGCAACCCTGGTCACTCTTACGACACAGGGATTAAAGGATTGGGTTTCGCATGATTCCGGGCCTGCCCTACACCTCCATAGCAACGGCCCAGCAATAGAAGCCCCGTCCAAGCGATCCTCCAACCCCCAAGCCCTCCGAGTAGCCGGATTACCAAGGAGCACGCGCACTACACGCCCGGCTATATATATATGGACTAACTATCCGGCGTGGAATTCCGCAACACCATCATCTCAAGGTCCCGTAAGGTGAGATATATTTGAAGTACATGTGTAGTTAGCCCAAACCATTGTTTAGAGGGAATTAATGTGATATTCATTCGCGCCTGCGATCTTTTGAGTTACGGCGTTTTCTGTTCTGCTTTATATTTTCGAACCAACCACACCTTTCAACGCCAACAACGCCAACCACACTTACCCAACGCGCAACAACGCCACAACAACCAACCGCCAACCAGCCACCAACTCCAACAAGCCAGCCCGCCACCCTCACAAACACCACCACCATCTTCCCACTCACTCCACACCACGAACGCCATCCTCCGCGGTCCCAC